>VZTX01000022.1:169821-185063 GCA_013400915.1 Pardalotus punctatus | reverse complement strand
AACATTTTACTTCAACACACTTGAACAGAAGGCAAGAAATGTAAAATATTTAAACCAAACACATCTGGAAAATTTAGTAAATCATAAATTTAATTTTTTATCAGGTATAATAATAATAGTATCTCCTTTTAAAGTATGCTTGTAGTTCAGTACAGAAATGCAAAAACCACTTTTAAAAGAGATAGCAGAAGCATTGGAAGAGGTCTAAAAGCATCAGTGCATAAGCTAATCAAACTCTCATTTCTCACCCGAATACCTTGCCTCACATAGGGTTCCATGCTGCTGCTACCAGATTGCTTGATATAAACAAGCCCAACTGTGTGGATAGCTTGACTATCTGTGCTTCTCTGCTGGCTCCAGGGCAGGCATATTCCTTATATAGATCCAAGTGGCAGGTGGCTGAGCAAATAAAAGTGAAGGTCCAGCTCAGCACTGTTACCATGTTCTTTCTTACTTTTTCCCTAGCCAGAAAACATGCTGCTGGCCTTTTATCAGACAACAATAGTGACAACATAATCATGCTGTAAACAGGACTAACACCTCTTTTAATGAGATCATCTAACAGTGAAATCCATTTGAATTGCTGAAAAAAGGGGGAAGAAATTTTGCCAGCTGCACAAACCCACAGATTTTAAATTTTATATTTTGCCTGTGCCAGGAATCTGCCTTAGGCTGAATTTTAACAGATGGACAAAACAGCAGAGATTTTTTTTTTTTAAGGGTTAGACAAAACAAAGTATATTTCTCTTATATCCAGTGGTGGGAATTTTTTTTCCTAATTACCAGAATATCCTAGATTTTAAGGAAATAAAAAAATCACACTTGCTGAAGTCCACTTTGGCAAGAAAGAAGCCCTGGTCTTTCTTCCAAATAGACATTCAAAATCTTTTAGTTAAAGAGTCCAGAGTCAGGAATAGAACCCACTGTTCTGCTGCCAGGAAATATTTATTAAATCCATTAGCAAAATGTCTGTCCTCTCTGTCTAGCACCAGTTCTAAAGATGACACCAAGTTGGGCAGGAGCTGATCAGTGGGAGGGCAGGAAGGCTCTGCAGAGGGATCAGGACAGGCTGGACCATGGGCTGAGGACAGCGGTCTGAGGTTCAACAGGGCCAAGTGCCAGGTCCTGCCCTCGGGTCACAACAGCCCAGGCAGTGCCACAGGCTGGGGCAGAGTGGCTGGAAAGTGCCCAGGGGAAAAGGAGCTGGGGGTGCTGGTGACAGCAGGTGAACATGAGCCAGGGTGTGCCCAGGTGGCCAAGAAGGCCAATGGCATCCTGGCCTGGATCAGCAATNGTAAATTACTGTAGGTAGGCAAAATCAAGTATGTGATAGTCGCCTAAAAGTTTCAGGAAAGTGCCTACCAGTGCAGATAGATTAGGCTTTAATCATTTATTAGGTTGCAAAAAGTTTTTTTTAAAATAACATGGTTAAAATGGGCTCTACTGCTTATTCTAGATGTTACAGAAATAATCTTGCAAACTCTGCAGTGTTACACGCTCCTGCTAGACGCCAGTATAATATCTTTAAAAGTATGACCACAGGCAGTGACCTCCCTCTGAGGCTGGAATTGATTATCTTGTGTAAGCAAAGTAAATAATCTTGAGCAGTATGAGATTTTTTTTATTTTTGTCACGGAATGCTTTGTTTGATTTATGACTGAAAGTGAGGTGACCTGCATGACTGCACTCTCTTTCAGAGTTTCACCAAAAAAGAAAATCACTTTTTATCTCAATGGCCATGGATCAAGGCATCATATGATAAAAGTTGAAGAACATTGACAGTACAGAAAGCACTACCAAACAGGTCAGCGGTCAAGCGGCTACCTTGATGCCCATCACACCCCACAAAGGTGATTTACTTCTGATGTCTTTGTTCTGTTAGACACTCAGGGTCGGGGAACCACACAGATTTTCTTAGGAATTATTATCAGACCTATATAGACTTTATATCTAGTCTGCCCTCTAGAACTGATCTAGTGGGATCTCACTTAAACAGCAGAAAAATATGAATTTTATTAAAGCAGAATTCATAAAGATGGTTAAAAATGCTGCCAGGTTATTTTCCGTCCTTAGATGACATCCAGACCTGCTCTAACTTTTACAATCAATTATGTCTTTGCTTTGTTTCCAGGGATCACAAGATCTTTTGAGAAATACAGAACAATGTCAACTCTCAGTGCCTTATACTACATTGTCTGCATGACTTCCATATTAATAGCATGCGTCCTTAAGGATTATCAACTGTCTGTTTATCCATATTCACAACTTAAAATTATGAACTTCTACTTTTTTCTGAGATACTAACTGTTCACACAGCATCTCTACATGTGTAGTCCTAAGTCACCACCTTATTTCAAAGTAAAAGCAGCATACATGACTCCCTGTAAGCACAAACAGCCAAGTCTCTAAGTAAAATGAATGGACCCACATTTTTAAAGGCAGACTATTTTAAAGATGGAATTATATAAAATCCTTCCATAATTAACGGTAGAATTTCTGATCTGTTAGATTGTTTCTGTAAATTAAATTTCAAACTGTGTATTTATCATTTTAACTCTAAAAGGCAGAAAAAAAATTAGAATTTTTTTTCCTGTGAAAAATTTTTTTCCATAATCCTAAGGATATTGCTAGAATTCCACCATTGCTATTTGTATATTCTCCTAGAACCTACTTATAAAAGCATATGTTCCATGTTTTTCCTCCTGTTTCCATGTGGTAGGCAGAGATATTCCATGACTCAAACAGCATTAGCAACTGAATAAGTCTTTGAGTGTACTGAGAAAAATGGAGAGATGTTAACAGCCACATTTCACAACAGTAGAAAAAATGCTTGTGTAGCATTCACTGTCATAGCTGAGCATATGCTCTCCATGGTTCTTTAGTCATCTGCTTGGAGTGGGCTGCAGTGCTGAGGAAAAGACAATCTGTCTCTGTTAATGAAAAAGTATCTCTACAAAGTGGAGTTGATTAGTATAGGGGTAAACTCTTCACTGACTTAGAANGGGGAGACCTTATCGCTCTCTAAACTGAGGGTCAGTCTCTTCTCCCAGCAACCAGTGACAGGATGAGAGGACATAGGCCTAAGTTATGCCATGGGGAGGCTTGGATTGGACATTAGGAAACATTTTTACACAAAAAGCGTTGTACACTGAAACAGGCTGCTTAGGGAAGGGTCAGTCACGATCTCTGGAGGTATTTAAAAGATGTGTAGATTAAGCTCTTGGGAAAATGGCCTGGTGGGACTTGCCAGTGTAAGGTTGACAGTTGGAGNCTGAGAAACATGGGGGAAAAAAAAGCATGATCACAGTAAATAAATATTATCTTTTCTGCTTGAGCAGCTCAGATAATTATGGCATATGAAACACAAATACTGTAAAGATTTTACTTCTTGAACAGTTGAACATTTTACTTCAACACACTTGAACAGAAGGCAAGAAATGTAAAATATTTAAACCAAACACATCTGGAAAATTTAGTAAATCATAAATTTAATTTTTTATCAGGTATAATAATAATAGTATCTCCTTTTAAAGTATGCTTGTAGTTCAGTACAGAAATGCAAAAACCACTTTTAAAAGAGATAGCAGAAGCATTGGAAGAGGTCTAAAAGCATCAGTGCATAAGCTAATCAAACTCTCATTTCTCACCCGAATACCTTGCCTCACATAGGGTTCCATGCTGCTGCTACCAGATTGCTTGATATAAACAAGCCCAACTGTGTGGATAGCTTGACTATCTGTGCTTCTCTGCTGGCTCCAGGGCAGGCATATTCCTTATATAGATCCAAGTGGCAGGTGGCTGAGCAAATAAAAGTGAAGGTCCAGCTCAGCACTGTTACCATGTTCTTTCTTACTTTTTCCCTAGCCAGAAAACATGCTGCTGGCCTTTTATCAGACAACAATAGTGACAACATAATCATGCTGTAAACAGGACTAACACCTCTTTTAATGAGATCATCTAACAGTGAAATCCATTTGAATTGCTGAAAAAAGGGGGAAGAAATTTTGCCAGCTGCACAAACCCACAGATTTTAAATTTTATATTTTGCCTGTGCCAGGAATCTGCCTTAGGCTGAATTTTAACAGATGGACAAAACAGCAGAGATTTTTTTTTTTTAAGGGTTAGACAAAACAAAGTATATTTCTCTTATATCCAGTGGTGGGAATTTTTTTTCCTAATTACCAGAATATCCTAGATTTTAAGGAAATAAAAAAATCACACTTGCTGAAGTCCACTTTGGCAAGAAAGAAGCCCTGGTCTTTCTTCCAAATAGACATTCAAAATCTTTTAGTTAAAGAGTCCAGAGTCAGGAATAGAACCCACTGTTCTGCTGCCAGGAAATATTTATTAAATCCATTAGCAAAATGTCTGTCCTCTCTGTCTAGCACCAGTTCTAAAGATGACACCAAGTTGGGCAGGAGCTGATCAGTGGGAGGGCAGGAAGGCTCTGCAGAGGGATCAGGACAGGCTGGACCATGGGCTGAGGACAGCGGTCTGAGGTTCAACAGGGCCAAGTGCCAGGTCCTGCCCTCGGGTCACAACAGCCCAGGCAGTGCCACAGGCTGGGGCAGAGTGGCTGGAAAGTGCCCAGGGGAAAAGGAGCTGGGGGTGCTGGTGACAGCAGCTGAACATGAGCCAGGGTGTGCCCAGGTGGCCAAGAAGGCCAATGGCATCCTGGCCTGGATCAGCAATGGTGTGGCCAGCAGGAGCAGGGCAGGGATTGTCCCCCTGTACTGGGCACTGCTGAGGCCACACCTGGAGTGCTGTGTCCAGTTCTGGGCCCCTCACTGCAAGAAAGACTTTGAGGGGCTGGAGCGAGTCCAGAGAAGGGAACGGAGCTGGGGAAGGGTCTGGAGCACAAGTGCTGTGAGGAGCAGCTGAGGGAGCTGGGGGTGTCAGGTGGGAGTGGAGAAAAGGAGGCTCAGGGGAGACCTTATCGCTCTCTAAACTGAGGGTCAGTCTCTTCTCCCAGCAACCAGTGACAGGATGAGAGGACATAGGCCTAAGTTATGCCATGGGGAGGCTTGGATTGGACATTAGGAAACATTTTTACACAAAAAGCGTTGTACACTGAAACAGGCTGCTTAGGGAAGGGTCAGTCACGATCTCTGGAGGTATTTAAAAGATGTGTAGATTAAGCTCTTGGGAAAATGGCCTGGTGGGACTTGCCAGTGTAAGGTTGACAGTTGGAGTCGATGATCTTAAAAGCCTTTTCCAGCCTAAATGATTCTATGATTCTAAGTCTATGTGAGAGTTCCCTCCCCTCTGTTAGTTGAAGAGATTTGATGATGGACTATCCCTTTTAGAGTTACAGATGAACGTAACTGAGAGGCAAAGAAAGGAAAAGATGTTTGGAAACACTAGTAAAGAATATGAACTACTACAAAACATCTGGCTTTGTCAGTCATGAATTTTAAAATTACGGAATGCCTGATGCCACCCATTCCCCTGTGATTATTCTTAGCAGGATGTGGGCCACAGTTTTCAAAATACAGAGAAAAAGTACAGAGAATGTAAGTCCATCATTCCCTAACAGATCCTCACTGACAAATTCCTAGTAGTAAATATATATAGTTTTAAGATATTGTCTCATGTATACTTTGATCATTGGCAATTTTTGAAATATATACATATTAATAACTCCAGTTATTAAGAGGACTGAATACACTACACTAACAACACCTCACAATGCACAACATATAAAGATTACAAATCATGGAATAGCATATTTTAAAGCATTATAAACTGCATATTGTGTCTTTCAGAAGTCATAGTTTTTGCAAACTGCACGATGCTCTAGGAAGCCTCTCTCTCATGCAAGCATTCTCAGTGATACATGGATTAAAAAAATTCTATTAAGTTTATCATATTTAGAAGACTCAAACTCTGAACATAAAATACAAATTACCTCAGTTTTCACTTCAGTGTTTCAATGCATTAAAAAGGCATCCATCTCAAACATCTAATAATTTTTAGATGGAGAATTTTTAGATAGGAGGAGCAATTTGGGGATGCTCATATTTCTGTTAAATGGAAAGTGCTCCAATATAGCACAATTAGCAGTAGAGAGCTAAAAGAATGGTTAGTGAATAACCAATATGATTAAAGACAGATTAAAAATCTATCCAGGCTGGAAATACAGAATTCAAGAATAAAATCTATGAAAACACTAGCTTACAGAACATTAACTGGTAAGTGATTCTTCACACAAGCAACATTCAGAGAATTTACTAAGAGATCACCTGCAAGATGGCAAAAGTGGTTGGATTATTGTTTGATTAGAAATATTCAACTTCATCAGTTTTGAATTTACATGAGAGTAAAAGCCTCTTTCTTTTATGGACACAAAATAAGAACAGCAGAAGAAGAATCTACATAGTTTCTGCTCGAGAGGCTGTGCTTCTCAAAGACAAGAGAAAAGGTGAAAAAAAACTTCTCAAGTTTAGGACATTACAGGTCATCAGAAATCATTCATGCCCTTTACAACTTTCACCTAGTATATAAAGAATGGTATTCCAACATTTCAGAAAAGCAAGTTTTAGATACAGAGCTTTCCTGATCTCTTTTCTATTGCTACCACTGCCTGTTTCCGGTTGTATTACAGTCTTCTTTCTACTTATCAGATTTGACTTTCCAGCTTGCCATATTACACTCTGAGACTCCAATCTTTCTTACAAAAGGAACTGAGATTACTTTCTAACATCTAATATCAACATCATCTACCACCTGTTAAACATTCCTGTCAGAGAAGGCTGTTGTGCTTTGAATGCCATTACAAACAAGTGAGATAGGAGAACTCCATCAATAAAGTGCCAGAAACCTGTTTCCTCTGGATATCTGTTATTGGTCCACATGACACGTATTTCACACAGGCTTTGAATTTGAGGCTATTCTTTGCCTTCAATTGATGCTCCTTTTGTATCAAGTAGTAGTATCTTGGTCTTACAACCACTTTGAAAGATCACATCTTGCCCAGACTCCTGTACTATTTCTCTGAAGACATGTACAATTTTTCATCCTGTTTACGATATCTTGCTTCCACTGATGCTTAAATTTATCTGATTTTTACTTCCTAAGTAGGATGCAAAATTTTCCAGGTAAGTTTTGATGGCAAATATGGATTCTTTCTTATTTTCTTTCTTTTGCATCATCTCATTTTCAAATAGAGATTGTTTGGTGTTGAAGACCTGCCCTCTCATTTTCCTACAATCACTAAAAAAACCAAAAGCTTTTCCTGTGAATTTTGCAAGAATTAAACGCCTTAGAAAGATTGACCAGATACTGTGGGTTTTTTCTGATTAACCTTTTGAGTCCAGTTCTTCCATCACTCACACAGATGAACAACAACACTTAGGAATGTACAAGGATCTCCACTGTTCTGTGTGTCAAACACCTTCTCTTGTCTCTGGGAATGCATCGGTACAAAGATGAATGGTTGCATGGCAATTCCATCTGTGTTTGTGTTTATCCAGCTTCCATGCAAAGTAGTCTTTAGAAAGAAGTGATTGTAACTAAATGAAAGTCACATGGAATAATATAGGAATTTTAAAAAATTAATTCTTAAATAAAAGAAAAAATATATTAAAAGGCTATAGGAAATAAATATTGAAAGTGCTTTTGTTTACTGAAGTTTTAAGTATGCTTACCTTACTTTACTGTTGAGGATACCTACTATGCATATACATTCAAAAAAGGTAAAGCTTGTATGCATTTCTTCCTCTTGCTTTGATTTTAAAATAACAAAATCTTCATATCTTTTTCTGGTATCTCTTAGAGGGAATGTTTGCAACCCCTTAATTCTCTACAGTTGCCACTGCTAGTTCAGCAATACTTTAGTTTCAAGAACATTGATAATTACTGCCAGCATTAAACTTCAAAGTCCTCTGAGATGGCCTGGATGTTTGTGGTTAAGAGCCTCCTTATGCTTCATGTTCCTAATGCTTCCATCGTGACAGCCCTAGGGATTGAATAACTTAGATCATTCAGTCCATAAAAGTTGGGGTTCTCTAGTCAGTCTTACTTTTTCAGAAGACATGAAATTGCCACACGGCACACAAATTTGTGTGCCTTGTTCCCTAACAGTTTGTAAGGCTGCTGTAGGAATGGAGTTTACATCAGACAGTTCATTTACAGAGCACCTCAAAGATTGTTGATGTCCCCACTCCACTACATCTACCAGCCATACAGCCATCTCTCACCAGCTGCCACAGTCCACTTCCCATCAGCAACCCAGCTGTCTAATTCAAGGACGTGTGTCTAAGGTCATGTATATTTTCACCCAGTAGAGGCCTAGGGAGAAAAGCCACTTTTTGTTTTCCATTCTTTTTGCCCATGATTTGTTATTTTATTTGTATATCTCTTTAATAGAAGGACACTAAGCCTATAACAGGCATGTCTCCATTATGGCAGTTACCAAAAAAACCTCATGTATTGGTACCACAACTGGAAAGGGGGAAAATCATCTTTGAGATGCACGTTCTTTATAATCACTAATTAATCTACATTCCAAATAGGAAAAGTCAGAGTATGGGAACCTGCTTTCAAACCTAAACAGATAGTGTCTTGTCTTCTGTAGCAGTGCTTGTCTCCAAGTATTTATGCAATTCAGGATGTTACATTTGTTCAGCTGTGTATGTTGTACTGCTTGCCTCTGCCAGCTGTGATAGCTTATTCCCCTCTTCTGCAGCAGAGATTTCTTTAGCTGCAAGAAAGCTGCCCATGTGAACTGGGGAATGAAAGTCTGACAGCAAAAACTGGGACAATCTTTCTGGAGTTGTGTGTTCAATGTCATCATCTAGACAGCATCTCTGAGGCACTGCAATCAACAGGGAATAGTGCTGTGTGTTCTTCTCATTACGCATGCTAGTAATGGAAATGTGCATACTGCCAGCACAGATAGCTAGAAGTAGTAAAAAATACCTCTGAACAATCAGAACACTTGTAGGCACCTCAAAGACAGCAAGTGAGATACAGCTCTGTATTAGGGATTGTATGATCTCTGGACTCCTCTGAACTTTTTATTTCATAGTCAAACTGAATGTTTAAATCAACACTGAAAGGACTTATACCTTCACACTGCTTTTCTGACAGTACTTATTAAGATATAAACACTTTTCCACAGTTAGAATTTAAAAAAAAAAAAACTGTTCGGGAAACTTATAAAAAGCAGTGCATATTTAAAGAATTGTTTAAAATTAAAATGGTTTTTCTTCCCCATTGCTGGTTTAATAAGTCAAATTCCTTGAAAATAACTTGAAAATCTACCTACAATTGAGGAACAACTTGAACAGGCCTTTTTTTCTTTTTTTTTTTTTTTTGCAAGCAGCTAGCAACCACCAGCTTTCAAGACTTTAGGTTATATCTTGAAGAAAGATTCCAAGAAACTTTACAAAAGCACTATATTCAATAATGAATATTATATTGAAGAAAAACATTAGTCCTGCAAGACATTGCTCTGTATAAGGAACAAAACAGAAGACACAACTCAGGCTTACTGCTTGTTGTTAGTTTCTATATCCATTAAAATATGATTGTGAAGTGATCAATCTTAAGTACTTAACCTAAGTCAAGCAACACAGGAGAATAGCTTGCAGGATTAAGTCTGACAACTATTCGAACTTTAACTAATGAACTAAGACAAAAAGATGGCACTTTCCAGCTATCTCTAAAAGCATCCTATCTGTTCTGATAACGTGAGCAAAGTTAGGATGAAAAGGTGAAAAAGATGGTTGAGTTTGAAAGATCAGGACCATGAAGAGATGATAGTTTAAAAGATAGTGTAGGATCTGTCACAGAACCATAGAATGGTTTGGGTTGAAAGGGACCTTAAAGACCATCTAGTTCCAATCCCCCTGCCATGAGCAGGGACACCTTCCACTCAGAGCCCCATCCTGCCTGGCCTCAAGCAATTCCCAGGGATGGGTCATCTACAGCTTGTCTGGACAACCTGTGCCAGTGCCTCACCACTCTGAAAGTAAAAAATTTGTTCCTAATATCTAATCTAAACCTACTGTCTTCCAGTTTGAAGCCATTCCCCCTTGTCCTGTTACTACATTGTCCTGTAAAAGTCCCTTTCCATCTTTCTTATAGCATCCCTTTACGTACTGGAAGCTGGCAATTAGGTCATTCTGTGTAATGGTAATATCCACACTTTATTGAAATATACAAGTTTAAAAAAGTACTTTTTTATTTGGCTCTGGAATTTCCAGAAAGGAGAGGTTTTTTAAGTCACAAGGACTTGATTTTGTGGATTGATTATACAATTACGTAGGAGCACTGTGTGCAACAGGAGAAAAAAGCTATTGTTAATGTCAAGTTGCACTCCAGACCAATTAAAGGTATTTCCATTTTTATAACAATGATATATTTTTCTCATATTACAGAGAAGGGATAGAAGTCTGAAAATACTTGAGCCTAGTATAGTATATAGCCCTCTGAATAGTAAGATGTGACATTTTACACCTGTATACACTAATTTTAAAAATTCTCACAGGATTAGGCATTGTATGAAAAAAATATCATGTTTTATATCAAAAATATTCAGAAATGTCCACATCTTTGTAGTTTCAAATTATAGTTCTTCAAACAAAGGCAGTCATAACATAATTCTTTTTAAGAAAATTATATTAAAGAAAGATAAAAATTTATTTGTGGTACATCTGTATATAAACTAAAAGTAAAAATATTTTTAACATAGCAAAAATATGAAGTCCCTTATCAAAGCCACTTAGTTGGTCAGCTGAACATTTGTCAGAGAAAGTAATTTCTTAATAATTTCTAAAGCACTTCAGATACACAACAATGCAGACTTAAGCAAAAAATACTAAAATAGTAAACAATTATACACATAAAACTCAAAAAAGATCAAATTATAATTTGCTTTTTACTTTTTAATTTTCTTTTGTAGTGATGTTATCTCCATAAGGATTGAATAAAGATCTGGCAGGTTATTAAACAGAGAATAAATACTAGCATTAAAATATTTGTCTTAAAAAAAGATAAGGACTCAAAGCACACAAATATTCTATTAAATTTAGAAAGTGATTCACATAACAGGACACCTCAGAGAGCCTGTAAAAAACAGTAGGAATATTCCGTGATTTAATTTTCCTTCCTTACCAGTTCTGAAGACCTGCACTGGGATGCTGCAGTAAGACTTCCAGCATTCAGCACCAGGCCAGAACAGAAATCACCAAGATCATATTTACATATTTATCAGTACTCACTGGGGATATTCAAACTCTACCATAGAGTAAAAAAATCAAATAACTACATGGACAGCTGCCATATAACATTCATGCTTGAAGTTCCACTTGCCTTGTGATATGTTTTCTTCAAAGGATACTCATGGTTGCAAAAGATTCTTCCTGCTTCATAAACACTAGCTAATATTAATATAAAATCTATTGGAAAACATTTGTTGCCAGTAAGTATGTATGAGGAAATACACGTGGAAAATAACATAAATAGGGTGGGATCAAATCAAAATTATTTTATTGCAAACTTCAAGCAAACAGACATAGAAAAGAGCACATATTAAGAATATGGATCAATCCTCAATTAACCTGGCAGACATAGTTATATAATTGTAAATATAAATATTGTTTTCTTTCCTTGCTCACCCTGGTTTGCCATTTGACTCGATGGTGACCTTCTGATAAGAAATAATTTTAAAAATATCTCACAGGGCATGAAACTTTAACTTGAGAGACAAGAGCTTTGTTCTGCAGTCAGGTGCATCTTACTGGGTCGTCTCATAGAAGGCTTGTTACTTCTTTGTGCCCCAGTTTCTTCACTGAACAAATACATATGCCTCAATACACAGGCTGGTTTTTTTTCCATTTCTACAGCTGAGATGTTCTGCATATGTTCAAGTTATATCAAAATGCAAATATAAAGAGAAGCAGGAATGTATTTACTACAGGTATAAAAATTTATTATGTTTGGCAGAATAGAAGAAAATTAATTTTCTTTATATTAGTCTTAGTATACATTGGTATTACAATAATAGAGTCATATAAAGCACTGGAACTAATGATGCCACAGTACTTCGATAGAGTAAGTAATAAAAATAATTTAATACAGACAAATAAAACAGCCTACTAAAAATTTAGTTGGCTATTTTATCGATTAATCTAGGACATAGCAAAGAGATGTGAAAGAAATTCATCACCCCTTTTGTTCTGCTAGCACTGATTTCTTGGAAATTTAATTCATAAATTTCATTTTTCTGTGTGTTTCTCCCAACATAGTCATAAAATCAAAATAAAACTTGACAAAGAACAAGCTATACCTTCAGCTAAAGTTAGTCCGTAGCCTTTCAACCACTTTTAGCCCTGGTGCAGTCTTCAGGACTATTCACACACACATACCATGCTCCATCATTTCTTATGTGAAATTAAATTCTCTCACCTAAACTAACATGTTGGGCCTCAGGAGAGTTCAGTTCCTGGCTGAAAAAAGCATTAAGTTATTTTGACCTGGAGAAGAATCCATTCTGCCACAGAAAAACTACAGATTATGAAAATGCTTTCTCATCCTAACCATCTCAGGATTACTCTTAAAAATTGCAAGATGTTACACTGTTAAAGTCAATTAGACTACACAGATACTTAGGACGAATAGCATTCAGACATGTACAAATGACTATACATTCCTTCTATGCAGAAAAAAAAAATTACAAAAATCTAATATTTGATTACAGGAAGGAGAAAATATCAAAATCTCAATTTTACCAAGAGATATGTACTTGTGTGGTGTATGTGTATGCTGTGTTTGAGAAGCATACATAAAATTACATGTTACAAGTAATGCCGGTTATTTTCTTTCATTAAAAACCGTTAAATTGTATGGCATTTTGATGTAACAAATCCCTGTCACATCTATATAATGCCACCAAGGGAAACAGAATATTTCCAGATTCTTCGGTGGTAGAAGGTGGGGAAGGTAGGCAGGGTTGGTCATTTTGGTAGGTCTGCAGACCATGCTAAATAAGGCTAAACACTGGTAAATGAGAATTAAATACAAGTGAAAGCGACTTTCATGAAAGAAGAAATTGAATGTTCTTTCTGTGCACAATTTTCATCATCCATAAATGAAGAACCATTACCATTAATCCAGCACTCATCGCTTTGCCAATTAAAGAGATGTACATCAGAATCTGCTTACTGCAGCTGTAAATATCTTCATTTCACTGTTCTGATTTACCCCATTACAAGTCTATTTTTGTCCTAGTGACTAGTTGTTGCTCTCCTAGCTTATGCTGGGAGAGACCATTCAGGTCAAGGACTGCACAGAAAAGTCCTGTGGAATAAGGTGTGAAGAGATAGGAAAAATTCTAAGGTTGCAACATTTATATGACGGATGTGGAAATTTGTCAGTTCCACTGCCGGTGATGTTGTACACCGAGTGCATGGAAAAGCACTGTGTGAGTGAGCCTTTTCATCCCTTGCCTTTGCGGGTTTCTGTCAAATATGATGTGTGTTAATTCTTTCAGAAAGCTGCAAAACAGTAATAATTTCTTACCTTTTAATTATCGTTTGGTGAGAGACATTGGATGAGGGAAGAAGGCGGACATCATCTGGGGGTAAAACACTAAGAGGTTTTTGTCTATCAGCAGCTGTGCATGAACCATTAGCAGCTGTGCACACACTTTTCACTATTTTAGGATAAAATCCTACAGAAAAGTAATCACTCCAGATGGGGAAGGTTTGTGTATGTCAGCCCTCAACCAATCATGCTATGAGCATATTCCTTCCTATGCTGGTCACTGCCCAGCCTTCAGCAGTCCATCCTTGTGCATCTGTACTTGCCATCTTCTTCCACATTGGCAAGATCTTAGCATCTTCCATATCAAAGGCATTAACATCAACAGAACGTGGTGAGTTTGAGTGAACTAGGCATAAGCATTCTGTTAGAGCTGCAATTGCTGAAGAAAGCCCTCAGATCCCATTTTGAAATACAGCTTTCCAATGCTCCTGATTGACACTGTGCAAACAGTGGTGTGCAGATTTGCACATCTGTTTTTCTCCCAGATTTAAGCATCTCTTATGTAAAGAAAAAAGTGTGTAAAAATTAAGTGGAAAATACCATTAAAAATACCAGAGTCAAGCTTGTGAGGCTTTACTAATTCTTTCCTACTCTACTTTTAATGTGCAAAATGAAAAATGTGTTGAGAATGTGTGAAAAACAAACCTATTCTAAACGGAAGGCCAGGACCTACATGTATATGCTGTAATATATGTTTCTGCAGGCAGACATAATGCTAGAGCTCCTGTAATAGTATCTGCAGATATTGATTCTTCATCATTCCCTAACCCAAACAAACCCACAGCTTTTGGGGCAAGTATCAGCATCGTTCATTTTTCAGAGCAGAGATCAAGGACCTCTTCCTTGCTCATGGTTTGTAAACAGCTTTTACCATCTGCTCTCTCAGCTCCTCCCTCACCCCGCAGCTCCCCAAATACAATCTGCAATCATTAGGACAATGTGTGTAGAGATATTGAAGGCAATGTGTACCCTGTTTCCGTTTGAGGGTATGTAGAGTACTGGGAGCTAGAAATACCTACTGTTTCCTTTCTGTCCGACAACATTTTCTCTGCCTCCTGGAGGCTTCTAAACCATAATTTATGTACTTAAATGTCAGGTGAAGCAAACTGAATGTGGACGCCAGTCTCCTACCGACACACAAAGTCCAAATCACCTCTTGGCATACGTGAAAAGGTTGTCTATGCACTAGGGTGCACCTGCCATTTTACGCCTTTCAGGGAGAACAGGCAGGTGCCCGTGGCAGCACAGCCCTCCCAATGGGAATTGCACCCCTGCGTGGTCCAGCGGTGCTCGCAGCATCTTACATGTGGCGTGCCCTGCGCTCAAGCGCCCGGCCCCGTGTTTCCAGCCCGCTCAAGGCTAAGGGACAGGAAGGACCACTTGGCGGGAGTGTCTAACCGGACTGATGTGTTTCGTGTGTGAAAACGAATGCCACTCAACAGCCGGCCTTCCCTGCTCACTCACACTCCACCGACGTTCCCCTGTGTCGGATACACGCTGCACTGTGAGCGGGATGACCCCAAAACGGTTCTGCGACTTCCAGTGCCGCCACTCGACCCCGTGGCCAGGCAGACCCCCGCCTCTTGCCCTTTCCCAGTCCGCCCGCTCCATGGGGAGCAACAGAGGCTTCCCAAGGGACAGCCGAGCCCATGGAACCGCCCCACTGCATCACTCCGAGCCTCTGTTTCTCTCTC
>VZTX01000022.1:76613-164593 GCA_013400915.1 Pardalotus punctatus | reverse complement strand
TTTTTTTTTTTTTTACATTTGAGCATATATTTCCATTATCAATAATTTTAAAATATTTTCACCTATTTTTTGGATTTGTCTTTGACCACCAGCAGTCACCCTACTGTGCTAAACTCTGCATGTTATATGTGCAGCTCACAATCATGCTTCTAAAATTCATGCATGTATTTGTTTAAAACCTGTTCTTTGGGACCAGTCTTCACTCTATGTGTCATACCTATCATTTGTATCTTAAGAAGCTTAGGGTAAGCACTTTGTCCTTCTCTTTTGTCACATGTTTTTAATGTCTCTCTTGAAGCTAATGGGATTTATCTTTTTGTGAGCTGTTACATACTTAGATTTATATAGAGCAGTAGAGTTGAAAAGTAATGCTATATGCAATGAAGACAAACTGTATTGTATCAGACTTAAATGTAATTGATAGAGGTATACGGACTCAAAATGAAATATATAAATCATGTTGGTCTATATTAAATAGTTCAGATACAAATCAGTGTGGGTTTTAATGGATACATTATGTCACTGGTAGTGTAGGAATATAAAATGGTCATAGTTTTGTATTCTCAAGGTAGTAATTTCTTGTTGCTCAGGATTTGTCAGGAGATTTTATTGTAGATTTGACACATCTGAATTCACTAATAAACTGATAATTATGCATTTATAATTGTACCGTATATTGCACATTTCTTGCACAAACAGTTTTGTTCTTAAAATTATTTGTGTTTTTATGAATGAAGCACAGATTCAGCTGGGGCTAACTTTATGTATCATTTTCAAATACTATTGTGGTGACTATAATTTTTAGTTCTACTAAAGAAAACCTTTGTACAGTTAAGCTGTTCCTATTACTAGATGTTCAGTCCTTGCATATGGCTAAACATGGAGAATGATTTGGTATTAAAAAGATTAACAGTGCTTGGGGTTTTATTTGCTGCATTCCAACAATTTTTGCCCTTCACTTCTATAAATTCCCTAAAAAATAAAATTACAGAATTGTAGCATTAATCTAAATAATGCCTTTATAATGACTGAATATTTTCTCTGACATCAAGTTATATATTAAGCTTTATAATAGTTCCCCAGGTAAAATGCAATGCTCGTAAAGGCAAGCTGAAGAGAAATGCAGTAATGGTCCTCAAATGCATAAATGGATGTTATAAAGAAGAAAGAAATTACATAGAAATAATGGAGTGAAATCGCAGCAACAAATATCTAAATTAGATGTTTAGGAGGCAGGACCAAAAATAAGAAACAAAATATTCTATTGGAAATGTTCTGATGTGAAATATAGGCCAGAAATGCATTAGGTTGTTTTTCATCTCCAGTTGCTATTATTTTTCATACTCAATAATGCCTCACCATTGGTTATCACAGATTCATTTTTTATGAAATGTAGTTGACTAAAGCTGGCTACTGACATTTCTTTTTGCACCACTTGTAAGCAAGGATGCATGAGAGAAAATGGGGATACAGAGGTGCATTTTGTGCTTTCAGACTCATGAGGGCCATGTACTCTAGTCCGCTTTGAGATTTTCTTCAAGAGCTACTAAAGCAAGGCAGTGGAGTCCACCCAAGGCTGGTGCAGCAGCCACTCGCCTTCCAGACCTCTAGGGCATGTGGGAAGCCGTATGCCCTTGTTTGTTCAAGCAAAGTGATTCATTTTATTAATAAGACATCCTTCTGTCTCTAGATATGTAGAATACGAATGCCTAGTTTGAGTTCACTTATATGTTGAACATTTGCCAGTTTTCATTATGTTCTTTCTAGTTCTGGAATAACAGTCTCTTCACTGCATTTTCTTTCACACTTTTGTCGTGTTACTTGCTTGAATAGTGTTTAGGGCAGAGAAAGAGCTTAACAAGTGTAATTCAAGTAATTCTTCAGTCCTCTGAGTTTCTTTTAATTTAACTTGGGACATTTTGATGATCACTGGCAGCACCTATGAATACGTAAAAAGTACTTTTTTTTTTCTGCAAGATGCTTAATTTTACAATGTTCACCTTCTACACAATCTAAATAAAGGCAAATATGATTCTCATGATTTTGAGATATGTTTAAAAAGAAACCACAACAAAATAAAATAAACCCCAGATGTTACAGAATTCCTGCAAGTAATTCTCTAACATGTAAGTAAAAGATGATATTTTGGGGGTGTTATATGTGAGTCTTTAACCTGGGACAGTCAATATCACGGGGCTTCCTCTTCAGTCTTCTGATTTTTTAGTTTTGATTGCAATGAGGAAAAAGTGCTTGATAAATATGATCTATATCCATATCCATATATACTTAAAAAAAATTAGATCTCATAAGGTCATCATGATGCTTGGGCCTGTGGGGAAAAGGTACTCATTCTGGTATTCCAATTGATTGTTTTAGCATGGCTACATATTTTTAAATGTGTCCTGGGACTTTATTTGCTAGCTCATCAAAATAAGCAATGCTTATAATAGAGTCAGTAAAAGTTTGGGTATATATATGTATACTTGGGTATATGAAGGGAACTGTGAACTGGAATACTGTGTAAAAACATCAAATAATACATAAAGGTCTAGATTTATGATTTGGTTGGAGGTTTGGTGACTACACAGCTAAATGAAAGATGCATAGCATTTGATAATTTGCTTAGGCTTCCTTGTGTGTATGTGTGTGTGCCTGTGGTTATATAATGAAGTTAAAATTTGAGTGGCTCAGTTTCTGATTGTTCAGCCTAGAGTAGCAGAATAGAGATGTATGAATTCAGAGGTCACCTAAAAAGTATGAGCCTTTAGTGCTGCATTTCTGCCTACCCATCTAAGATCAGTGGCACTGTAATACTTAATTAAACTTTGTCAGCTTTTTTGAAAGGTTCAATTTGAAGGTATAAGAAGGCAAAAAACTATTTCTAGAGATGAGTGTAGAATATGAAAAATTGAAAAGAATTGTACTTCATTTGATTGTAAATAAGAGGTATCCATTCTCACCTTTGCTTTCACTCAACAGCATGCCTGAGAACTGTTTTCTATGTCAATATACATTTTTTTTGAGAGAGGAAACTTTTAACCTACTTTGCAACATTTAATTTTTAACCTGACAGTACAGTTCTCGTTAATTGCTTGAAAGTCCTTTAGCTGTCTATTTCCTGATTCTTTCCCAGAGGCATGATTTAATTTTAAAAATCATAGTGTATTCAGCTCTAATTATTGGAGAGCTTGTTCTAGACACATAGTAAGGTATGTTAATGACCAAAATCTGTATCAGCTGGAGTCAATGTCAGTACTACCTCAAGGACATTGTCATTTAGCTTCTATAAAATCTCTGCTAATATCTTTTAATCTGATGATAGTCAGATTCAGGCAAACTGTTTGGTATTTTTCAGTAATCTTATTGCCTTGTAGTGCGATGAAACTGGAATAAGTCTGGAATAAACTTATGCTCAGGAAATGTTCATTTAATTACAAAAGAGCTGCCTACTGTTTGCATTACATATTTGAAAAAAACCAAAACTAACCCCAAAGCCATTTTTATTTTTGCCAGTGAAGTTCCCAAAACTGAAATTCCGTTATATAGCTAAGAATAGGATTTTGTTCTTATTTGGTTAACTTCTATGTTGTTTATGTATATATATTATCTAATGAAGCATGTTATTTAATAAATAATTCACTACACTATTGGAATTTAATGCACTGTGGCTATTAAGTTTCTATCTCTGGAAATGTCTTATTTATTTAAAAAATTTATTAAGTTTTTTTTCAATTGAAAAAGCACAGGTTGCTTTATGCTCATAGTCAAAGCTATGGGGATTTTTTGTTGGAATTTTTTGAGTGAGTTTGTTTTTTTAAAATTACTTTAAGTTAGCCAATATACACAAAAATTGTTTTGACGACTGCACTGAGTTTTTTAAGTGATATTTTTCTTTTTCATCCAATTTTCACTCTGAAAATCACTGAATCTTACATTTACACTAAAGCTTCAGTATATAAAGAGTCCCACAGAAATAAAATGTACCCTCACAATATCAAATCTTCCAATTCTTTACATGTTTTGTACCGATTGCCTCCAGCTTTTTTCCCCCCTTTTATCAGCAGACTAAGGTGTGGAAATATTAATGCTTCCATGGCTGCTTCCATTGTATTTTACAGTAATTTATCAGATCCTCCAAGAAGAATCTCTCTTCATGGTATGACTGCAGCAATCGACAGCATGTTTCTGATACGATCTGACCCTAATGCAAACGTGGATTGCAGTAAATTTAAAGTAATATATCATGAGACCCTAATAATAAATGATTATTCCCTCTTTTTCTGGGGAAAAGCTATGGAAAACATGCAGAACTTTTATAAGATACATAGAGTAAGATCTATTGAGCTCTACCTAGGAGATGGAATAAAAACATGGCTGCAAAACCATAGAGGTGCAATCAAGCTTTCACACGTCTAGTGAGAGGTTTTCCATCAGGCTCTTGAATGATTTCTGTCTAGTTGCTCATTCCAGGTGGACTTATTATTTGGTCCAGCAGAGAAATTGCTATAAATCAGTAACAGATACTGCTACCCCCTAAACATCTTATTACTGCCTGACAGTAGACACTTGCAAACTTCTGAATTCCCCAAACAAACCCTGAGCTACAGGATCCTTGGGATGTCCGCATATGGGCTTGTTTGCACTTGATTTTTCAGTGAAGATAACAGCCAAGCTTGTCTGTCACTCTGGTTCACCTTGTCTTTAGTGCCAGACGAGCCTGGTAGTAACACAAAGAATTCCTTTTCCAGTTTGGGATAAGTTTGTTAGACGGAAACTTTGAAGCAAAACATAAATACCAAAATCAAGCATATACCTCAAACTTCAGTTGTTATTTGGGTACCTCTCTCATATAAATTGTTCTTAAATCTGTTTTTCAGAGCTGTGTGTCCAGTGTTCATGGAAACTGTTACTAGATGACTGCCTAAGTACTGAATCTTGCTTTTTCTCTTATTTATAGCATTTCTCATGGTGTAGTTTTCAGGTAGTGAAATCCTGCTATAGGCAACTTGCTTTCAAAAATTTGTAGGAGCACAGGGATGTAATCCCTGAAAGAGTACTTTTTTGGAAACAGCTTCCTTTTCCCCCTCATTCTGTCTTTTCTTAGTCCTCCTACATCTCTTTCTGAAGATATGATACATTCCTTCAAATAAATGGAAAAGATGCATTGACTTTTTTTTTTTGTTTTATTTGTTTTTTTCTGCTGTGTAGTTTTCCATTCTTAGTCTGTTAGCTAGAAGATACTGAGCTGTTTGTTCAAACAAGCAGGGAGAAGTTAGTTTAAGTATTCTTCCTATTCTCTTGCAGTTTGTAAAATGCCTTGTAGTAATTAAAAAACAAAAAAAAAACACCTGCAGGAATATTTTCCATTTCCCTTGACTTGGACAGGTTAGCCACTTTCTGTTGAGAATTGCAACATGATGCAGTTGAACATACTGTTACCATACACTGTTACACAGATGCTTTGCTGAAATTGTCCCTTCAGCTTGTATATTGCCAGCATGGGAATACAAGTTATGCATGCATCTACCATATTAAAGATATAATTATCAGAAGCACTGTTTTGTAATGCAAAGGGAGTGTGGTACCAAGAGTAAGTACTGCCAGATGGTAGGCAATCTATCAGAGCATTTAAAAAGGGTCAGAATTGAAAATGTCTGAAATCCGATGGCTTATTAAGCAGTAGACGTTCGATGTGTGGGAAAAGTGAGAGATGAGTAACCTAACCATGAGGTGCCCACATGACCAAACAGACTTCTAATTGCATGCATTCTGTCAGTAATGTATGAAATACTTGTTTTTGCTAAATTAAATGTGGTTCTGAAATTTGGAACAGAATATTAAATCCAGTGATATACTGCTGGGTGTTGAAAAGTTCAGTAGGATTTGTACATGGCTTTTTTATTGTTTATGTATTGAAATAGTGAATTTATTATGATGGTTCATCTCTCTGTAATGGAAAAAGAAATCCAAAAACAATTTCAAGGTTTTTGTGTTGAAAAAAAATCCAGTATGTAATAATTTTATTTTTTCATATACATATTATTTAGCTAGATGCAAACTAAGTACAACATAAATTGTGACTGAATCTCATTAAACGTCTCTGTTCTTACATTGCTATTTAAAGGCACTAACTATGAGTTTAATATTTCTTGCTTCACTTTATACTGTTCTCTATTCTTGTTTCTGAAAGTTTGATTTTTCTGTAGTCTGCCTGTATGTTGTGGTCTGTCATTCGCATGCACACTAATTTTCTTTTGTCAAGACAGTCTTCTCATTAAGAAAGGTCTGAGGAATACTCTGTCAGTATTATACAATCAGTCAATGTTATTCAGCAATTTCCACCACCATCCCCCTCATTCCCCAGGACTGTATGAACACTGCTTGATGTGACTGTGGTTGTTTCTGTAATTTCTAAGCTGCAGCCAACTTTTACAGTCTCCACAGGCTAGACCAAATTTATCTTTCTGTGGAAGGGATGGGAGAGCTGCAGTGAACTTCCACTCCCACACTTGTTCCTCATAGCATGACAGAGTTCAGGCTTGCTTCAGGGAAGGAGAGCTAGCTTTGTAGCCTGAGAATGCAGGTACCATGGATCTGCCTAAAATGGTGGCAGATGTTCCTGCTGGGGCTACTGACTCGTGATTCCATGAAGCGTCACTGAATTGCAGCTCGTCTGCATTGAATGTGCACACTGATTTTATGCCACTGGCGAAATGAGCAAATGGAATATGATATTTAACTTGGTTTCGTGTTTCCAGTACAAATTTTTCCAATTCTGTAACGGCGTTGAAAGTGTCAGTTTTACGCAGTGCTCTGCACAATGTGCAAATCTATAGGATGTTAGATGAAGATCTGAGATGGAAGTCAGGAGCCCATCTATCTTTGGATTTCAGGACCTAGATACTTGTAAGCATCTGAACTCCATGCCTGAACATCTTTCAGAATTCCAGTCATAAGGAGCCCAAAATGGTAAACCAGATTTTTAAAAACATTGCCCATGGGTGCTGTGCATTTGCAGAACTAGTGTGTCAGAGTAATGTGAAGATGTTTCAGCTTCCATTTTTGTTGTACTATATATTTTGATTTGCAATTTACAGATCAATGTATATTCTAAGATTATGAGGAAAAGGTCTGTTAATAATTTTTCATCCTCAATTCCTTTCTGTTCTCTACTAATAAATTATTAATATCTATTTGGCAGTTCTAATTATTAGACATCTTTAGTTTAAACACATTTGATTAGTTCATAACTCACTGTCCTCCAAAAAGTGAAGCATAAATATTTGGCTAAATTAGATTTTGTCTTTCTGAAGAGTATTGGCTTGTGGCTAAAACCTCTTATGAGATCTCCAAAGCAAAATGTTTTCATTTGCTGAAAGCCAGAAACCTATTTATTATATTTAGACAACTGCATTTTGAGTGAATGCGGATGAAAGATAAAGATGGACATCTGGTGTTTTATTCACCACGGAAAGGGCAGCTCATTTTATTTTGCTGTGTCAAAACAAGAGTCATCTATCAGTATGGAGGTAAAGAGCTTCCTTGGTATTTTTGTGGTTGTTTATAGTCCAGGTCATGGGTCCCTAACCAAAGTTTCTTTGAGTGCTTATTTTAGAGCTGCTTATCAGTGGCTGCAATTATAGGCAACTTTACTTGCACGCAAACACTTCCCTCTGCAACCCCTAACCTGCAGTGGGTGTCTGATGTCAAGACCAGCCTGTTGTTATGGAATACAGACTATTTCGTTTGAAGACCTGAAGACTGGAGAAAGAATTTTTGTATGAAGAGACTTCAAAGTCATCTGTCAAAGTCACTCTACCAAAATATAAAGTGGAGAAGCAGATTATTAAATAATTCCCTTTTATATTTTTTCTGATAAATATTTATCGGTGAGGCATATAACAAAGCCTGTAGTTAAGTTTGAATAAATTTTCAAATCTTAATATCTTTAGCAATCTTTCATTTTTCAATCTAAAAACTGACATGTTATTCTGATGCCTAAAGTGACTTCCTCTCTTACAAAAATGAATCAAGGCAGCGTGGAGGAAAAAACTTTTATCTAGTGTATGTATTTTGTATAACAACTCCACTTTAGATGATTCTGTCTCAATCAAGATAGAACAGAATTTTAAATTAATCTAGGTCTTGGTAAAATGTATCTTGCAGTGTCTCAATAACCATTTCCTATGACTAAATTAAAACAAAATACTTAAGAAATGTATTTCAAGCAAATAATCTTCTGTAATTCAATAAATACTTTCTACACAAAGTTTGTAAATTTAGGACCTGTTTTTAGGATCTTGACCATCTGTGTCATTATTGCATATATGTGTGATAAAATGTAATAAACACTCATGTTTAATTGCAACTGAGAAATGGAAATGACTCTCTGTACTGCTGACAAAAGTGTGTGGGAAGGAGAAAAACATCAATGAATGTGAAGGCATCTCCTGGAATGCTTCATATTGTGGGCTATCTCCTGTTTTGCAGATCACAAAACCATTTCAATATTAAGTTTGCATAGGCTCTTTGGGTTTTTTTTTTTTTGTTTTTTTTGTTTTGTTTATTTAATTTTTTTAAGAAAAACTGAAGCAACTCTTTTAAAAAACCTCCCTTCTTTATTTCCTTATATTGAGTTAAGTTGCAAGAGGGCCATTTGGCAATTGCATTCCATTACATTGACCAATGTTCATAAATATCAGAGATGGATTTTACATACCCAGAAACTTGTTTTGTTTTCCAAAGCTCCACCCTTGGCTGGGCTGCTCCCAGCAGCAGCACATGAGGCTTTGCTCAGCCCAGCTTGCGTGGAGTTTGCTGGAGAGTTAGAGGGTAAACAGCGCAAAAAGACGAGGAGGGAGCAGAGACAGAGCTGACGAGGTCTCAGCTACTTAGGCCAGTATCTCTGAGCATAATGTATGCTCTTTCTTGTTTTCTTTGCTCTTCTGGGTTTCCCTTTTTGTTTTAAACAAGTGAATATCAGGTCTATCTGATCACCGCTCTGTCTAGCTGCATAATGCGCTGATTTGTTTTGGCAACACGAGCAGAGCGCTATGCTGTCAAAAGGATGGTAACACTGGGATGAGCAGTATGCAAATCGGGAAGTTTTAAAGAAATGTTAAAATTAACATTGCATCTCTTTAAATACTGTGGAAGGCAAATGGCTAGAAGAGAGATATGAATAAAAGCTGAGTAATTAGAAAAGTGGGGTGCATCCCCCTGTAAAAAGGTGTTCATAATAAATATGCATGGGGAAAGGTATAATCAAGCCTGTGAAAGATTACTCCTTCCATTTTTACATGTTGTGCGCACTGTATTTTCAATTAGTTGATGTTTTAGATAAATTGATATGATTAGTTCAGTTAATAAAATTATTAAAATAACAGTTCCATATTCATACAATTTTCAGTGTATTTGAGTGCGTACCTAAATGTCTCCTTTATCTGCTCAGGAATTAAAATTGTTTGGCATGCACGTTGAAACTGCACAGTAATTTTCTTCCTCTCCTGGAGAGGATCTGAACCTGTACATTTACTTTGCATAGCACTTGTGGTATGAACACTTCCAATAACAATGTCACCTCTCAGAGTTTTTCTGCTTTGGTGGACCAAAGAAGTGAGAACAGCTCTCCTGTCTACTGGTTGCCTTCCTTGGGAACAAGGTTTTGTTCCTGCTCTAGTTTATATTTGTTTAGGGAAAGAGAACGTGTCAGCTGCATACCTCACTTCAGGAGGCACCGTATGGCTTGGGGAAAGTGAATTCCCTGAGGTGTGGGAGATCCTGGGCTCAGCTGCCCACAGATAGATGAGGAAAGTCCAGTGGATGTTCACCGGTGTTGCTGAAAGCTCTAGGTATTAAGCTGTTTTTTTTGAGAGGAGGATGCATGTGACATGACCCTGATTATTTACCATGTTTCTCTGCCACAGACTTGATCTTTCTCTTTCCTTTGCTTTTCTAAAAATTGTCTGGAATATATTTCAATCTTTTTCACAAAGTATAAGTAAAAATTTGTAAAATTATCATTTTAATTTGATTTGAACACTGATCCATTAATTTCTGATATGATTTTCAGAACAAACAAGTTGTTAATATATTTAAAAATTTAAAAATTAGATTTATTACAATTTGAAGCAATTTATTACCATTTGAAGTAAATTACCATTACTGCAATGTGATATTAATGGATTGTAATAAAAGAACTTACTGATTCTTAAGTGTACTTTCATTGATTTTAAAGGGTTGAAATATCGGTATTTATTTTTATATTCAAGGAAACATAGGCTTAGTAGCCAAAAGTCAGCTATAAATAGCTGTAAAAGGGAATAATAATTAAAACTTATATATTTATGTAATCTTGATTACTTGGTCTTACATTAGAATCTTACACATCTGTGTAGATACATAGGATGACTGTAAATATTCAGTCATGTATATCTGTTTTCATTTATGATGTGGGAGTATATCAGATTGTTTCATGTCTATGGTACTGTCACACTTTTTCACATCTCTAATTTTTCACTTCATGAAATTTGAAGACTGCCTCATTTTTTTTTACAGTTTGAAAATAGTGCCTATTCTTGCCTTCAATGCATTTTGTCAAGAAATTATACACCAAGTCCTACTTCAAAGCTCCTCTTCCGAACGTACTGTATCATTTTACAGCTATGCACAAAGCTGGTTTTACCTCTGATTATCAGAATAAAATTGTCGGTAGTAGTATATGTATTCAAATACAAGTTGGTGGTCCTAGCCTTGGTTTTAGGGCTTTTTTTGTCCGAGGTATTAACATAAAAAAGCCTGATTGTCCCACCTCATTTGGTGGTCATGGCCAGTCTCCTCACCAAACCCTATGCCTAAGATCTATTAATAGCTACTGAATGACGTCTTCCCCATCATCTCTTTCTCTGAAGAGGAAATAGAATTTTTCCTATCAGCAGAAACTTGAAGATTATACTGACAATTGAAAGATTGAATTGGTTAAAAAAAATCTATTAAAGGAAAATATTAGGTGATACTGACTGGCTTTCTAATTTTTGGAAGGGCATTAGGAAGTTACCTTCCTTTTCACTTAACTCTTTGTTGAGAAGAATTACAGAAGGCTTCTTCCAATTTAAGTCTCTGCATTTTTAGTATGGAGGCATCCTAAATGTCATGTTTCTAAATGGCACTTTTGAAATTACTGTCACTACAAAATTCTTAATTAATGCAAGTGTTCCAACATGAGATACAAGATTATTTTGCAGCTGAAATATTTTTAGATCTGTCTCTTTCAAACTTTTTTCATGCCTATAAAGTGGTCATTTCTAATTTGAGAATGTGAATGCGTGTTTTACAGTGATCCACTCCAGAAATTTGCTGATGCTTAAATAACCGATATGTGGCACTTTTCAGTTGGTTTAAGGGTTGATAATATCAAATTGAAACAAATCAGTTACAGCCCCTACACAAAATGTTGCCTGATTCTGAGAGCAGTGGTCCAATAGTTTGAATGAGGGGGTAAATTGGAGGAAGCTGTAGTACTTGTGCTGTGACATGTGTTGATGCAGAAGGAATCTTGATGACGTGAAATATATCTGTTTTGATCAGGTAAACAGACAGAATCAACACTTCCCATGATAAAACGTATTTGTGAGCCCTAACTTTTCATTAGCACCTTTTTCCCATCTGGTAGCTATCTGGACAGGGGCACTACCTGGATTTTTTAATAAGGAATGGGGCTGAAGAATTGTAGAATCATAGAATGGCCTGGGTTGGAAGGGACCTTGAAGATTATGTAGTTCCAACCCCCTGGCATGGGTGGGGATGCCACCCACTGGATCAGGTTGCTCAGAAAGAAGGAGTTATGTAAAGATGAGGAAGAGCAAAAGTTATCAGAGCTCCGCTGACAGTGGTGCACTGTTTTTGTCCAAGATTAAGTAGAAGCCAGGCTTTAATTTTTTCTCTGTAGTTTAATAAGTTTCTGTGGAGGAAAAACAACTGCAAATATGAGTGGTATTCAAGCAGTTGTGGTAGGGGATTATTGGCTGAAAACTTGCAGTCTCATTTTTAAATAATATTGTCGTATTATATAAA
The DNA here is from genome assembly GCA_013400915.1 of Pardalotus punctatus. Lineage (NCBI taxonomy): Eukaryota > Metazoa > Chordata > Aves > Passeriformes > Pardalotidae > Pardalotus > Pardalotus punctatus. Next base: position 152,521 of record VZTX01000022.1, on the reverse strand, counting down.
TTTCTCTTTTCCTCTCCTTCCTTCCTTCTCTCCTGTATGCAGTAAGTGCAACCTTACTCCTCCTTAATGTACTGTTTATTTCTAAGAAATCTGAGACCAAATTTGTTAATGCATGTAAAATACTATACAAACTTCAGATGGAAGCTGCTGCATGCATGCCAAAAATCAAATATATTTTGATGAAATGTCCACTGATTAAATATTAGTTGATTTACTGAAAATATACATATATATATATATGTATTAGTGTAAGTTAATTAGGTTTGTGGTCCCCTTCCATGGTCAGTACTGTGATTTTCTTATCTAGTATTTGAAGCACTCAGGCTTTAAACCTAACCAGACTATGTAACCAAAGACTTTTGAAAGTGGCAAATTGCTGTTCATTGGCTTCTCTGGGCTCTGATCAAGTCCCCTGAGAGATGCATTTATCTAATCATCCGCCTTGTGCATAGAATCACAGCTGAGCAACAAATTGCAAATTGCCACTGCTAAGTGGGTTTAAACAGATAAAAATCATAAAATCTTTTTGGATTTGTGGAAGTTTGTAATTTTAGATACATTCTATGGTTATATAAAAAAGAAGACTCAGTATTGCTGAGTTTTATTAATGTCTTTTTGAGGTAGGAAATTGTATCAATATTTTTAAAAAAACCAGCGTGGGACATACATAGGATCTCTTAAGTATATGTGGCTAACCTTGAAGTAATGGACTCTAGTATTATTCTGAAATCAAATTAAGATTTCTGGTGGTCTGAAAACATCATTATTAGGTTATTTTTTAATTGCTTTTAGTCTCCATCAGAATGAAACCATTAAGATGGAAGATTGCCAGGTACAGGACTGCTCTTATTTCAACCAGGGAAACAGATTTCAGAACATCAACCTCTGCCTCGTCCCAGACTGACCAGTCTCAGGCAGGTAGAGAAATCCTTTCTCCTGCTCCAGCAGGTTACCTTGCTAAGTCAATGACTATTCATTAGGCTTGATATGCTTTAAAATAAAAAAGAATAGCAAATATTGATGAAATTTTCATCTCAGAAAGTGTCACTTAGTCATATTTCTGCCCTTCTGCCTCACCAGTTGATGTGTAGGATACACTCAGAATTCTACTGCAGAGCGCGCTTTTGCAATCAAAAGAGGTGAGCCATGAAAGAGACTGTTTCAGACTCTCAAAGTTTCCTTGGTTGTGTTTACTCAAAATAAGCTTAAAGCTGTCAGAGTGGAAATAAGGTAGCATAAAAAATCTAAATCGACAATTTCAGGAGGATAGTTTATCCTTTAAAAGCAAAACAAAACACCAACCGCAAGGTTTTGTCTTCCTAAAGCTTTGTGAAATTAGGTACATGCAGAAGAGGAAAGTTTTATCCGTACAGAAGGACGACACAACTGTAGAAGTGACCTGTTTGCTAGTGCAATACAGGCCAACATAAAAAATGACGCTCCACTAGTAATTTTAATTCATTTGTATTGGTATGGTCACGGAGACAGATGTCAGTAAATTCTAAGTTTGGAAATTTTAAAATTTAAAAAAAATTGCTGCTGAGCCAAAGTCACTGAAGCAATCCACTATGGATTTGCATCATTTAAACAGAGTTTGCTCTATGGAGGATGTTGGATGCAATATTTCTTGCTAAAATAGAATGAATTTAGTATTTTAATTTGTATGCCTTTTCTCCAGAAGCTTGTTTTCCTCTAGGTGTGTGTATTTGTAAGAGAGAAACAGATGGGCAGAATGAAAATGGATAGCTGGGCAGAAGGGGTTATCCTCATTTTAGGGCTGTAAAAAAAATAGTGATGATTTTTCAGAAAGTTTCAAGCACAAGCACCTGTGCAGTCCTTAAAAGAATTGGGTCTGCTGAAGAAAACACTTCCTTCTTCATTCTCCTGTCCTTTTCAACACATCCCAGTAATTATCTGTATTTTGCAGATGTTTTCAGGCATGTCTAGCTTTGTTCCCTCTTACTAGAAGAATAATAGAGTTGCACAAGCAGAGAAAGGTAGCATATCCTATGAGAATCAAATTCTGACATGAATAATATCAAGTTTAGTGTTTGTTACCACAGAGTGCAATAAAATTTAAAATTACTGTTATTTCTACTAAGGTTGCTTTGTTCTATATAAGACATTGATTTCTCTGTTAGGTGAACCAGTGATCCATGAAAGCTAAGGAAATAAAGCTGTGATTGAAGGTGAGACAAAAAAAAAAAAAAGCAAGAAAAAAAAAGCCAGTGTTCATTTCACTGAGCATCTGCTAGTCAATCAAAATATTTAGCTAAAGAAGAAGCAAGTTTTCTAGGAAAGCTTATGAAATTTTTTTGCAGTTCTTGATTCTCTGAATGTGTAGAGGGAAATCACGATGCATCCGAGATCAGAAAACCTAATCTTTGATGCATTATGGTTTGCTTCAGAGGTAGTTTACATGTGATCTGAGTTAATATCTTTTTCAAGGGCCTTCCAGTTGATAATGTGGCTGATGAGTGTTTATGACTGAATTTCATGAAGTTTTACTGATATGATTTGCTCTTTTTAAAAAAAAATCAGAATTTTACACTCTTTCTTGAAACTCAGAAAACATAAACTTAAGCAAAGCCCTAACTATTTTGCAGCCTCCAGCCACAGCACTCAGTGCCTGAGAGATGCTGCTCACTCTGCTGTGCATTTGTGAGACCACTGACAACTTCTGGTACAGTCTGGGTGTACCATAGGGATAATCATATCTCAAACTGTGCTGAGTCAAGGAAATTGAGACTCTTGCTGTTGATGGGCAGAAAAAGGAAGTAATAAAGCAAGCAAATCTGAATTTGTATGTACAGCAAATTATGCAGTGAGTTAATTTAGAGATGAAATTTCCTTCCTTAAGGCTCAGTTTTTCCTGGGTTGGGGATACAAGGTGGAAAATAAAATGCCTGTTAGAATTCATAGCGCCTTACATTATTAAGGATAATGCAAACAGTGATTAATTAATACTAAGTACTTCTTTATTGCTGCTTGGGTAGGCACTCATTTTGAACAGACTGTTCATCCTATCCACGACAGCCTGTGGCAGTGAATAAAACACCAACGCTTCAGCACCATATTCCAGAGCTGAAAAAACACTATTACTGTAAGTTTTGAAAATATAGTAAATATATTATGAGTGAAAAGATGGCTGAAAGAGAGCTATAAATCCATCTAGTTTTGAGGATTCCAAAGTAGTAATTAGTATGGATTTATAAAATATTTCTGTATAAAATAATTTTTTTAAAACTTTGAAAGAATGTGCCTTAAGATAGGGGTTTATACTTTAATATTGAAGACTTTTTTTTTTTTTTTCCTAGAGGTATTATGCCTCTGAGCCATTTAGAAGCATTTAAAAAGCTTCAGGAATAGTTCAGTGCAGTGCAGTGATGACCTCTGCACCCTCTGTTAATGGCATCTAATAGTAGCTTCAGTGAGTTAGCTTCAGCTGAGCAATGAGCTCGATAGCTGTTTGCTGTGGGGCTAAGGTCAGTTCTTGCTTCTCATTTTGAGCTTTGGAAGATTTTATTACCCTCAGATTCCTACTTTTTTTCCTCATTCTAGAAAATTTTGGGTTGTAAGCCTACCTCTTCCTTGCTCTTCGTCAACATTTTATATTTCCTTATGTAAAAGTAGAACTCTTGAGATTGTAAATTGTGGATTCATAGCCATGCTCACTGGGGTGAGGGGGAGTAGAAAAAATAAATAAATAATGCTGAAATAGTTTGAAACAAAGGGCTATCTCAGTGTGTCAATGGCAGCTCCTTGCTCTGTTTTGCGAGGCTTTACAGCTTCCTCTTTGTTACGTGAATAGTAGGATGTTCTGAGCTGTAGGCAAGGAACGCATTGTATTACTGTCTCTGCACAGGTCAAAGAAGGGCAATACGGGAGTTGCATCTAGTTTTTCTCACCTGAAATAAAATATAATATGGCCAACAGAACGGCATTTGAAAACATTTTCCTAAAGGAAAATTTCCAAGTCATTTCTAAATGAAAAATAATAAGGGGTTTTCTTACTAACTAATCAGCTTATATTATATTGCGGGCTAAAATCAAGATACAAAATCCTTAGCATTCAATGTTATTTTAGCCCTGATGCGACCGCTTTTGCTGACATTCAGCATCAGGAGCACCAGTGTGTTTTGCATAATCACAGTACGCGATGATCCTTTAAACCGCGGATTACCGTAGGTTAAAAACACCTGGTTCTGTATTATCTCTTATGCTGGCTGTGTGGCTGCTTGTTGTGTGGCTTTGGTTAGCCTTTGTTGCATAACTGCTCCCTGTGCTAGAGAAATGTAAAGGTCAATCTGAAATTAGCAGCGCTTTGCTTAGGAGTGAGCCACTGATACAAGGACACCCCTCATAATTATGTCCTATTTGTTTTCCATTAGTTTTCAGGATTCTGTGAAGATGTTTATTCTCCCAGAGCGCTTTTGTGAAGTACTTTGGTTGAAAGCACTTTAAAAATATTTGTGGTAATTTTACTTGTATATCACAGTAGCAGGGATGTATAAATTTAGTGGTTCCTTGTGTATGGTAATTCCAGATTATTGAAAAGGAATCTAGCATAGTGAGAAGTATTACATGAATTTAATAAAAGGACAAGAGAAATTGGGATATTTTGCCAGATATGGTGAATACTATCATATGCTGAACAAAAATACATACCGCCTGAATAAAACTGAACATTTTTAGCAGTTAATGTTCACATTTATTGCAAGACTGAAAAATGTGTAAGACACAAATCACATTGTCGTATACAGGGAATTATTTTTAAATTCTATTTCATGCAGTTTCTGAGTACCAGTTGGAGGTACATTGCCAACTACTCTCTTCTTTCAAATGACAGTAAAACTAATCTCTCCAGGTTGCTCTTGGAATAAATAATTTTAAAACTGGGAATTCTCATGCCATTCTCAATCCTATGCTATGTTTCCTTTAGCATGTTTTATAGTTGCAGATAATAATTTATATTCTCCAGTCAGAACTCTGTAAGCTTAGAATTGTTTACACAGGTAAACATGAAAAAAGGGAATTTTTAAAGCTACATTGGCATTGTTTGGCCTGGAGAAGGAAAGGCTTCAGTGTGACTTAATCACATCTTTTTAGTACCTGAATGGAGCCTACAAGAAAGATGGATAGAGACAATTTTCAAGGGCATGCAGGGACAAGGCAAGGTGGAATGGCTTCAGACTGACTTCAGACTTCAGGTTTAGATTAGGCATTACAAAAAAAAAAATTTACTGGGAGGGTGGTGAAGCACTTGCACCATTTTCCCAGAGAAGTTGTGGATACCCCATCCCTGGAAGTGTTTAAGGCCAGGCTGAATGGGGCACTGAGCAACTTGGTCTAGTGGAAGATGTCCTTGCCCGTGGCAGACGGTTGAAACTGGATGGTCTTTAACGTCCCTTTCAGCCCAAACCATTCTATGATTATGTGATCATTTGGTGACTACAAGAAGCAATCTCCGAAATCCAATGTCATCCATATTCTCCATGAAAATCTAGCAAAAACTAAACTTGTGGTTCTGAAATCTTTTATGGACAATTAAACTTATTGTTCCTGGTTGCCATGAACCTTTACCAAGATGAGGGTGTTTGTTTGCATGTCAGGAGGCTGGTGTTGGTATGATGGGTGTGGCCTGGAGGTAAGCGTTGAAGTGATGTGCTGATGGTGTGTCCATGGCATGTCCTGTGCCCCAGGCCCCATTGTGACAAAGGATGGAGCAGAGAGATAGTTGTGGAACCACTGCTGCCTCTAGTCTTCTAGCAAGAAGATTGGTCTTAGTACCTCCCCAAATCAATTTTAGTTGACCAGACCATGTTCTCAGACAGAATAAGAGATTATGCATTGGGTTCAGGCTTGCTTGAGTTCTGTTGCAGTTATTTTACTTTATAGGAATAGCTTTCTTTGGCTATATAACATTTAGGATTTATCATAATTTCCTTAAAATCTGTTATATACTACTGTCCCCTGGAAATCTTCCATCAGGATAGATATTCTATGTAATGGGTGTGTTTACTCAGCATTTCCATCACAGATACTGAAGTTATGAGTCTGGCTCTCTACCATATTTTATCAAGCATGGTTAGCATTCTAACAGTGTTAGAGGGGAGCATTTACATCCTTTCAGAGCAAAATGGTGAAATGCAGTACCCCTTTCTATTACTATGCAAATTACAGCTATTTTTTCTAAAACTTCTTAGCTAGCTCTGAAAGAAGATAGACTCTGAGGTTGTAAAAATGCATGAAAGTTCAATTAAGGTTGTAAAAGTGGATGAAGGTTTTTTTTATGTTATCTAATTATTGTTTCTATTTTTTGCTTCGCTGCTTTTTTCCTCTTCCTGTAATTTTATTCCAGCACTGTAATGGTATCAGTACATTTGCAAAGAGATACTGACATTTAATATATTATCTATTAGATATCTGGCTTTCCATTTGGACCAGGTCTTAGGAAAACTATTGCATTGCTAAACCACTTTTGATTGGCACAAGAGATCAGTTTTACCTATATAAAACCACAGAGAGGTTTTGACAGGTGTCTGGATAAATCTGCTCAGTGCCATGGTTGCACATCTTTCAGTGTGTGATATACCGTGGAATGATAAGCCACAATACTGCCTTTATCCTAGAGTATTTTTGAGAAGGAAGGCACATAATGAACTGTGTTAATTACTTTGTCTTTACTGACCATGAATATGCTGAATGAGTTAAAACAATGAGAATTTTCTCAGTAATAACAAAATCTGGTGGTGAAGTTGGTGGCATGATAGAGACCGTTTTGTAGTGTTTTACCATGTTACATCAACCATTTTGTTTCTTCTCTTTTTCCTAGGTTTTACTGGGACTTAATCATGCTCATAATGATGGTTGGAAACCTTGTCATTATACCAGTCGGAATCACATTCTTCACAGAACAAACAACAACACCATGGATTATTTTCAATGTGGCATCAGACACTGTTTTTCTATTGGACTTGATAATGAATTTTAGAACTGGGACTGTAAATGAGGACAGCTCTGAAATAATACTGGACCCTAAAATCATCAAGATGAATTACTTAAAAAGCTGGTTTGTGGTTGACTTCATCTCATCAATACCAGTGGATTATATCTTTCTCATTGTAGAAAAAGGAATGGATTCAGAGGTTTACAAGACAGCAAGAGCGCTTCGTATTGTGAGATTTACAAAAATCCTCAGCCTGTTACGTTTATTGCGCCTTTCAAGACTGATTAGATACATACACCAGTGGGAAGAGGTAAGATATATGTGGTTATAACATCACTAAAATCTTATTCCTATACAGCACTAGTCAATCTCTGTGAAGAGCCACACAGGAACAAGAATGTAATACAGCTTTTACTCACTAGCTGTTGTAATTATGACCAGGTGCTAGTGGCAAGGCCTTTCTGGGAATAAACAGCACAGAATAACCATCTCTCTGCTAATGGCAGAGACCAAAATATGTCTGGCACCCTAAGGACAATTCGCATGGATGGATTCCTAGTGATGTTACCAAATGTCCAAAATATCAGAATAAGGTTTTAGAAAGGAATACTAGAAATTTTAATAACCACCTAAACCTGCATTGGAGGTCCATGACTAGCTCTTCAATTTATTAATACTCTTATAGTCACAGAGAACTTAAAATACTTGTTTGTATTTTTTTTTTTTTTTTTAGGAGAAATTGAAACCATTTGCCATTGCATAGGTTTCCTACAATGCTCATTGTTTGAAGGCTGCATGTAGGCTGAATATAATAAATACTAGCCTTCTTTACAAAAAATGGGCAGTTCAAATTCTGAGCCATTGCCTTCTAAACTGTCAACTCCACTGTTTCCAGACATGATGTTATGCTGTCTGTCAATTTGGCATGGTGACTTTTGCAGGAAATTATGACATGCCGCAGTTTGACATACCCATGGCTAGGAAGTGTTCAATGCTTTGGCACACACCACCATGATTCAGTCATTTCTGTAGTTCTAAATACCATCATGTGTTTTAAACAGAAGTGCTAGAACCACAGGAAAAATAACTGCTGTTTTCTAAACCTTTCTTGCAGTAAGCATAAAGAGAATTATTTTGTAGAGCATTATCAGGGAATCACTATTAAAATTGATTTGCATAAATTTGTTTACCTATTTGATAAAGATTTATTTAATTAAATGAATATTGAAGGACGATTTGGTACCATTTTTGGTACTTTTTCTGCTGACTATCTCCAGTATAATACACACTTTCTGGTTTAAGAGAAAATTAAAAGGAGAGCCATCTCACAAAGTCAGATTATAATTTAAAATGGCATGATGCTGGATGATGCTAAGTATCAAAAGTCTGAAAAATTTATAGTAGCTTCTCAAAAATGCCCTGAAATAGGTCATTATTTTTTATTATTCTATTTGGTATTTCTATTATTTCTTTTCGCCTCTCTGTAAAGCACTGCAAAGATGTTTTTGCACAGAAATAGAGCACTGTAGTTTTGTACTCAATTTAACTAAGGCAAATGATTAAGCATATTTTGCAATTCTACCATAAAGCTGTGCTTTTGTCTCCTCTGTGCTTCACAGAGACAACCTTCTGAAATGCATTCAATGACATTATTTTCTGGCAGCTTGAGTTACTCGCTTCCTACTGTAAAGGCCTACTAGGCAGAGAAATGAATTCTTTTTACCCCCTTTCCCCTTTCTGTTATCAAACAGAAATCAGGAATCCTAACTAAAAACAGTTGAATTGGCAACTAACTGGGTCTGAAAGTAACCAGACTATGTGGTGCAAATCAGCAATAGCTGCTGTTTGGTCCATTTATCTTTAGCTAATCGCTGCTTGATTGCAACTTCACCTTCAATTCCACTAGTAAAATTTGTGAAATGTATTCTCAGGAAGGTAAAGGTGTGTGTTAAGGTAGGGAATTTTTTCTTTGTTTTGTTCTCTGTTTTCTTTTGAGACTGTAATAAAGCAGCAAAAGGTTAGTTGGCTGATTTTGGAAAAGATTCTCACAGGCAAAGCGGGGATAAATACATAGTCCAAATCAGCTCTGATAAATCCCAAAATGAAATGTGTGAGATTAAAAAAAGGTGGATTTTTTTGTTTGTTTGTTTTTGTTTTTGTTTAGCGTTTTATGGAGATCAGAAATGAAGGAGGTAATGGATTTTCATATATGTCTTTGTAGAACCTGTGTGTTATAATATCATAATGTTTTAAAACACAAAATAACTGGTTAGGGAGGACATTTGCTGAATTATTGGGAAACAATAACTAGATGATCCCAAAGGGATAGTAAGTGAGACTTTGCTGCTGATATTAATGTTCTCTGTATATGTGTGTTTGCACATGGACAACAAGGAGCAGCTGTTAACTAATTTTTATGACACAGAACTGGAGCCTGCTTGTGTGTGGTTAAAAGGATTTAATAGTTTTTCATACAAACTGACATGTTGGTTTTAAATGTGGTGCAGATAAATCTGAAATATATGTATTTGGATCCAGAATAATGAGCATTATGTCAAAAATATTAAGAGGACAGTCAGCAAATTCATTCTTCATAATGTGCCAAGAGAATACTTCGTGGATAACTGATGGATGAACAAAGCAAGTTGTATGATAAGGTAGTTATCCCTGTATTTCTACATCCTCAAATAAAAAAGCAGGCTGACATTGTTTGGGATTTTCCATTTTAGATATCACGCATCTGGAATTCAGGTTGTTGATACCCTGAACTTTAAGATGAGTAGGAAGAAATTCAAAAGATTTTTATATGACACTGGTGAAACATGGTTCCTTTATTTATTTCCACATCATTTAAATCAATTAAATTAAGATCAAGCTGCCAACAGCCACCTAAGGTAATACTGAGGTAAATAATGTATGCATTGCAGAAGCTTTCTCCTAATTAATTGTTATGGAACAGCTGTAGCTGGTGGTAGAATATATATGAAAACTGATTGATATATTCATATCAGTCTGATGTTAATTACTTATCCAAATGAATGGCTCAGTGGAAATTGGAAGAAACACTTAAAGAAAGGGACAGGAGATGTAGGGACAGGAAATAATTTACTGAATTTGCAAATTCACACTTTCCTGAAAATGATTTTTAGCTACAAATTCTAATATTCAAGTCCTGTAAACTCAGATATTGACAATAGATCATATATTTACTTAAACTAAATTATATGCAAGAAAAGAATTTATATTTAAATTGGTGATTACAGAAATTATACTTTTGCAGTAATTTCTGACAGGGGGCTTGTTTTGGATTTTTTTAAAATTTAGGTTCCTAAATATACTGAACAGGAGGTACTGGACCTAATTCTTATTTACTTTAAGTTCTGTGAGACTGCCTAAACTGCTGACCCTTGAATTTTTTTTTTTTACATAGGTTAACAAGCATATAGTAAGTTATTCTTAGTTAAATATGCTCATAGATCAGCGAAGAGTTAAAAAAAAGATACAAACAATTACAATAAAGACATTGTTATGTGCCAGATGATATGCTGCTTCGTCTTACATTTGCCTATGGTACTAGTTTACTGATTCTTTAAAATAACAATATTTTCCACAAGCTGCTAAAACCCAGACTTTAATAGCTTTGCTTTCACCTAATCTATTCACAGGACAAGACCTACTAAATCTATGAGCTGATAGAAGTGGTTCTGCTAAAAATGTGCCCTAAGTCTTTCTTGTTCTGAGATGTCTGATTATGTAGAACTGGAAGCATTTTTAAAGAGAAGCAATGCTTATTGCAAGTTATGTAATAAAGGTTATGTTCTGCAAAACATCATAAAGCAAAATGTGCAAAATTGTAAATTGCAGCCATGTCTTATTTTGATTTAACTTGTTCTGAAACTTAGTTTTCAATATGTCAAACCTTTTTGAGTTTCATGAACCTACATAAGTGTTGCTATCCACTGCGGTTGTTGCTCTGGTGTTTAAATGAAACACACTTCTGAGCATATTTGACTGACGTATCATATTCCAATTTTGCTGTTTTATTTAAGATAATCACAGTAATGCAGGTTCAGCAAAGCTTATAAATAGAAGCTTGCTGAAATACTAAGTCTTACTAAAGTGATTAAAAATTAAGTGTGTGAGAGCTTTGCCAAATCAGGTTCTGCATTAAAAATTTCATCTGTTGCTCCCATGCACCAACGCTGAGTATCACAGACCACCACTAGGTGTCCTCTCCTAGTTGTTCTGTTTGTTGCCAACGGTACAAAAAACATGCATTATGCACCTCTGTGATGTGGACTCATTATTATTTCCTAAATAAAATTATAATAAAAGAACACTTATGCTATCCAGACAACAGAAGAAAACTTCTTCTTCAGTATGCTGTTCCTGTGGTAGGTATACAGATGACTTTATGTATATATAAAGAAAGAAAACCAAAGAACTTTTTCTTTCCCCTACAGCCAGGTGAGAAATCAAGGTTTTTATCTCTCCTTTTAATCACTGACTGGGGAATTGTGTAAGAAGGGAGAGATGATTAGTTAGGTGGGCACTTGGTAGTGTTGGATGAAAACACTTATTTTTACTGACTGGATTATTAATTTTATTTTAATGGAATTTGCCTACAAGACATGGGGTTTTCATATCAATAATGGTGTTTTATAGTTTAACTTTTTTAATTAATAGCCTTGTGGAAATGGGAGGTGACCATTTTTGCTTTCTTTTTATTCAATTTTAATTTCCATCGTTATAGGAGATATTTTAAAATATATTTTCTAGGCCTTACACATTTGTGTCAATTAGTCAAGTACTGCAAATAAGCACACCAGTACAGGTTGAGTAGCAATTTTGAAGTAAATTAGCTTAAAGTAGGACACTTTTTTATTGCCTTTTAGAGACACATGAGCCACGTATGAGTTGTCTGTCTCTTAAGGAATGAGGGGAGGATATTTTTAAAGTGACTGGAGGGGAAAGAAGACATAGGAAAGTCCACCTTCTTTTACTTGCACAGTGTCAGTGAATACTGCAACAAAACCTCTGTATTGATGTCTTCTGCCTTCCTACCATTAAGAAGATGGAAGTAGGTGGTAGGAGAAAACCCCCAATTCTAAAGGAAAGAAACAGAAATACGGGCATTGCTTTTTTTCCTTTTCTTTTTTTCCTTTTTTTTTTTTTTNNNNTTTTTCTTTTTTTTTTTTTTCCTCTTTTTTCTTTTTTCTTTTCTGCTTTTATTTTTATCCCCTATTTGGAATGTTATGCTTGGAAAATGCCTCATGTATAAATTAGTGAATTTGTGTCCTCCTGCATGAAGCCCATGGTTGGGGTCACGTGTGCATCAAGGTTTGCTTGAGGATTCCTCTTTTTTCTGCAGTCTTCCCTACCAGGTCATGATGAGCAGCTGTGGTCATGAATGCTTGGCATGTGCTGACCAGCACCACCTCTTGTGTAATCTACAGGGAACAAAACACCCCAAACACACTGTTTGATTGCAGTTTGAATTAAAAAATCTGTGAGTGCTCCTTGATGAGCATTGCTGTAGTAGATGAGCTCCCTATCAGAGCAGAGAGCTGCTCAGCCCCTTTCCACAGAGGGAATGCGTTGTGCTAGCTGTCAGTTCCTTCCTGGATGAGATTGCAGTGCTGGTATTCCTCCCTAATTTGATTGGGATGGTGGCTAATTGATAGTCTGTCTCTGTGACAGCAAGGTGTTTTATCTGCACAGAGTCAGAACCTGGACTGCTAGCCCTTTTTGTTCCACTTAAAGTTAGAGAGTGTAAAGGCAGTTTCTTTGAGACTGTTGAGGCTGATGATATGTCTTGATAACGTAGTTATGCTAAATAGAATTTGCCTCTGTGGGTAGAAGTTACATAAATAAGAAGGTAAGATATCTAAATTCTAACATAAAGTGTTATACGATATAAATGAACATGTGAATCAAAAAAAAATTCATCAGTCTCATACAGATATGTAAGCCACAGTGCTGTTAGTTTTTTCTTCTCTGACATGTAACTTAGAAAGCTATTGTCCGTGTTTTGCTAAACAGAGCACCTAATACAATCTTTACAAAACTGGTAGTGTTCCAAATGGGAAATTATGATGGATCTCATTTCATGTAAACCTTTTTGTTTACATGAAATTATGTATATTTTATCTTTAAGTGGATAAATGGTGTTCAGTTCTACATTATTTTTTAAGGAAAATTTTCAAGGAAAATTATTTGTTTGAGAAATGTATGTATCATGGCAGATAAAGCACACATATGTAAACATCACTGACAAAAACTTAAATTTTTATTTTTCACTCCTTTAAATTCCATGCAACTGTAGGGAAATACAAATAATGGGTGGAGACAATTAAAAGGCATTATTATCCATGGTGTCCTAATAATAGAATACTAACTGTTGAAATAGAACAGCACATTTGTAGAGAAGGCAATTACTGAAATGCAAGCAAGACACTGAGTATTCTGGTCTTTAATTTCTTACTTTATGGTCTAGGCATAATCACTTTCATAGAAAGAATAATCCATTCCCCTAGACAGTAAATAGGAAGTGTAATGAGTGTAAAGTTTCTTGCTTCATCGTTCTACCCCTTTTTTTAAAACTGTGCAAACTGAGCTGCCTTTCTTCTGTGCCTACGCCAAGAGAGTAATTGTGTGGTGGTGATGCTTTCCCTGGGAGATAAACCAGGGAAATATAGAACATAGCCTGAGATAAATTTCCCTGAACGCAGAAGCTGGATGATAATGTTTTCTTCTTTATGTAAGTGTTTGCCTGGCTTCTATGGTAATGTTCCTGGGGACTTGGCTGTAGACCCAAGAAGGTGGGTTCACCCTTGCAGTAACATTTATAGATAATGCCAGTCAATCAGTTTTGTAAATTATCAGAACAGTGTCAGCATGTCTTTGACACTTAAGTGTAGCACAGGTTTTTAGCAGGTTGTTTTTTTAAGTCTAATTCATCGTTCACTATTTTTAAGCCATTCTGGCAATAACTCCTTGTTTTGCGCTTGTTAGAGCTTGCACACACCATTCGTGGCTTCAGATTTGAAAAAAAAACAATAAAGAAAAGCCTTGTTCTTCCATCTTAAGCTTTTAGCAGAAGCAGAAAACCCATTAAGTTTTCCAGGGTGATGGCCTGCTGGATACACCCCACATCAGGCAGAGGGGGAGGTCAGGAATGCTCAGTCCTCTTGCAAGACAGAGCTGCTGGCTGCTCACCATGTAGTCCTGCTCCCTCCCCGGAGCTGAGGAGGTATCAGAGAAGGTGATGACAGCCAAAAAGCTGTTTGGGCAGCCCACAGTCTGGATCATGGTTCACCATTCGGACACTGCGATACTGCAGAGTCCTTCCCACAGTGAGTGCATGTGTTACAAGCTCCCTTTGATTCCTGCAAGGATGAGACAGAAAGGGAATATGTGAATGGGATTTTTCAGTTCTTCTCCAATGTATTTTTAAAAAATTAAAAATTTTGCAAGAATGAGAAGATTAGTTTTGTTCCTTGCAGGCTAAACACAAGTCATCCAGGTATCTGCATTTTCAACTTTGTATTAATGGTGACCAATACAGAATGGCTGTTTAACTTAAATTACTCAGCAACAGTAATTTAACTAAAAGATATTCTCACCTTGTCACTAATGTCTTTTAAAATCCTTTCATTTGTTTTTTTTTTTTATAACTACAGATCTTTGCAAGTAAAGGAGTCAGTCATTCTCTTTATATAGCTGCTAGGGAAGAAATAGTTAGGGATATTTTATTGTCATTTTATGCTGTATTACAAATAGTTACTTTTAAAATAAATTTTTAAATGACAAATTTGAAGCTGGCTTGCTAGTCTACCTGGTAAAATATGCCCAGTTATCAGTTGAAATGGGAGACATATAATTCACTGTAATAATTCTTAATACAGTATATATTGAGATGTCTATTAAAGAAAGGAAAGATGTCCTTTGAGTGCATCATTAGTATTTGAAAGCTAAGGAATAAATTATGCAGTAAAAATAAATTAGACAAGTGGATATGAAAAATTTTAACATTTTCCTAACATTTGCCTACAAAGGAGAATTTCAGTTTGTATATTAAGTAGTCATTTATTAAAAGGTGAATAGATCTTCCATTAGATTTCAGTTTGATATAATTTTGTATTCTATTTTGAGAAGAAAATTGTCAGTTGAAGTGAACAGATTTTTAGAGAAATAAATCCCCAAGCACACCATTGTATTCTCTTGGTTCTCTTATGTGCACAACATTGTGCAGGTGAAATTTTGTGGGATTTTGTAAGAGAGCTTTGGTTATCTCAAAAAAGTCTGAGGTAGAAAATGGAGATATCTGGAGAATTTGTGCTGGGCTGTACTGGTTAGATCATCCATGTACTGTTGCTTTTATTTATTTTTTTCTCCATGTGCATCATGTTCCTGAGCTCATGTGGGCATTCTGTTGAATAAATCAAGACTGAAATTATACAGAATGCACCACATGTCAATAGGTTGAGGATCACATTCTGATTTTGATCATGTTTGACAACCTTCTAATGCAGTAAAATACCTGTGACACTACTGGTTTAAGTTTCTGTTGAGGACAATGGAATGTGTCTCAATAGTTAATTAGGAAAAAGGATCTGTTTTATTAGGGTAAAATGGCCCAGATTAACCATTTGAGGAGTAAGATGTAACTGTATAAACCTGTTCAAAGGGGGTTGAGGAGTTGACATGGCAGTGTGGAAATGGCTCTACCGTTTGCAGGTTTTATTAAAGGAGTTATTTCTAACCTGAATTTAGTGGAGTTTTTTCCCAAGTAACATCTCTTATCCCACATGTGTAATGTATGATTGAAATGTAGTTGTGATCTGAAAAAAAACAGGGAAATAAGTTAATTCAGAGACTCCCAGAGCTCCTTCTTGCAAGCAGAAATGAAGTCTGTGGTTGAACTGTTACTCTCTCCTCGCCGTAGTGCACTGGGAACATGCTTTATTCCTCATCATTTTCACCTTTCTTAACCCAGGCAAGTGCTTTGCTGCAGTGTTTCCATGTATTTAGGCTCATAGCATTTTTGTTACTTTTTATCTTCTTAAAAGGCCTCTTTTCTCCCATCCACCTCTTTTCTTCCCCCATCCTCTCTTCTTTCAGAACCAGTGAGCTTAACTGTATGTCTTCTTACCTCAGTACAGTGTCTTATAGTTGCACTTCCTTTCTTTCAAGTGTTCCAACTTGTTATTGACCTGGCAGAAGCTACTGCCATGTAGCGTATTTGTATTTCAGTCTTGGGTTTGTGTGACAAAAGGGTATGCAATACCTGAGATCATGTTTGAATCCAAGTGCATCATGCCAGGTGAGGAGCTGTGGGAGTAGAGCCCTGTATATGCATGAGAGAAACCATCTCTAAAAAATTTGAAGTACCCGAAGGTTAATTATAACTGCTGTAATCTTTGCCAGAGCCAGGGACCTTGTTCAACTGAACTGCCTGTAGAGCACAAGAAAGATGACTATCAAATCACCTTCACCCCCCAAAAAAACGCAACCAAACAAAAACCAACCAAACTCCCCACACAAACAAACAAAAATAATATAGAGAAAACCCCAAGAAACAACACAAATTGAACATGTGAGAGAACAATGGTAGTTCAGACAAATGTGCATGTACCTATTTATGTGAATATGTCTTCAAGGGTGAAGGTTCCTGATCTTCACCTTTGAATAGAAATATTTCACTCATTACCTCTGAAAAGAAAATGAACCTATCTACAGTTTTTATCTCTCTGGATTAATCCTCCATACATTATGTACTCAGTTTACCTTGAGTGACTGCAAGTATTCAAAGATTCATGACAAACAGGCAGTCCTTTATCTCAGCTAAAAAGTTTCACTGTTGAGTTGATACTTCTGTTCATACTCTAAAGATAGTGGCATACAAAATTTATGGCCAAAACTTGAGCCTGGAAGCAAATATTGCTGTGCATAATTTAAAATGAATCTCTTTTCAAGAGTACCTTCCTATGGGATTTCCAAAGCACATTATTGAAAACTATGTAGTAGTTCTCATTGGAATGATCGATTTTCCCCTTAACCAAAGACATGAATTATGTCTTCATCTGTCTCAAAATAGCTAGGCATGCCACATGAGAATTGTTTCCCAGCTGGGGAAATAAAATGTCAGATATGTTTTAACAAGGAAATGGGGGAAAAAAAAAAAAACAACTGAAATGAGTTTTGACAGGCAAGACGTAACTTCTAGAACTCTACATTGTTTTGATTACCAAGAAGCTTTAAATCACTGGACCTAAACAAGTAACTTACATTTTTCTTGCAAGGACTTTCAGATGAATTAAGCAAAACACTGTTTTTCCCCAGCATCAGTCATATGAACAGTCTTTTTCCTATCACTTACTCATTTTGTCCAGGGCAAAACCAGCCTCTACCATAAACATGTTTTTCTCTTTTTTCTTTATCTTGTGTGCCAGTTTTGGTAACTTAATAGACAGTTTAGTCCACTTTGGATATCTATTTATATTTCTGATAATGCCTGCATATCACAAATATGTACATTTCTCGATCTTTTAAAAACAGTTTTAAAAAATCAGTTTATTTTGGGGCATTCTTAATGGGCATAGTTACTGCAAGGCACATATGACTAGAAGTAATATCAACACTATAATCCTTTTCATTGAAGTAAATTCATGAAGAGAGATCTTATTTTTAAAATAATTGCAAAAAAAAATCCAGTAGAACTTCACATACTTCCTTTTATTTTCCCATTGTTACTTCTATAGAAGGTGTCTGTAGATATCTTTATCCTTTGTGTAAAGTGAACATGTTTCTGAAAAACATATGAAGACATAAATCTACAGCTAAATTGTAATGTTTAAACTACATATGTCTGTATTAACCTAGTTAGAGCTCATAATTAAAAATCATGACAGTACATTAGAGCATTATTTGTTATAGATACAATATTTTTATTTAAACTCTCAGCCTCATGTAGTAAATCAGTTTCTTTTCACAGTTTTGAACAGACAACGGAAGAAAAATGGTTAGTTCAATATTTGGTTTGTGAATTCAGCACTGAAATGCAACAGGAAGCATATAAAATTAAAGTTTCCAGTTATTTGTGAATTAGAGTACAGAACTTTGTTTCTCTCCTCATTTATAAAGTGCCACGAGTCACCATCACAGTCCCAAAGATTTCTTTCCACTTTCTTTAAACCCCTGGGTTTTCTTGTTGTTTTTATAATTTGTTGTCATTTTTTCCTGATGTGATGAATATCTTAATGCTCTTCAGAAGTAGTGATTATCAGATCATTTAGAGTTAGAAAATCTAGCCAAGTGCCGGTTTCTCATCAAAATAATTCCCCACCAATTAAAAAACTTTTTAACTGAGTTAAACTTTTTGCTGAGTCATGACAGAGGTATGACTTGAGATATTTAAAGTTTGAATTTCAGTATTATTATACATATTTGAGGAGTCTTCATCTTTTTTGATCTTTTGACCTGAGGTTCTTGAAGCAGCAGTTCACTTTTAGCTCTATGCTCCAGTGCTAAATATACTTAAAAAATTTAATACTCTATTAACCCTTATTCGTCATACTCCTAGGGAGGATGAAAGGCCAGGGAAAAAAAGAAAAAATCTGGCAAGAGAGGGCAAAACATCTCATGCCCATTTTTTCTTCATAACTGGTCCTTCTTGTTACCTGCTGCTGTCTAGAAAACCAGTATTAAAAACCTCATCTGTCACAACTTCCATGACTATCACCTTTTAGTTTAAGCTATGTGAAAATATGCAAGGGATATGACTGGTGGTATCACAGACATGTTTGAATTGCTTCCACTGCTCTGATATCCACTGTCACTGGAAACTGAAAGCTCCATTCATTTCTCTCCTGACCTTGTTCTTGCCAGTACTCAGCAGAATCAGACTGTTGAAAAAGAAGCAAGACTGGTCGCACCTCATAAGAAAATGTCTCTCTAAATTTCTAAGAGAGAAAGTATATTCAATGTAATTTCTACTTAATCTGATGAATAGTGCTTTTATTAATTTTATCTGTAAATATTTTTACTTGACTATATTTGTATATTTGTTGTTATGGAAGGAATGGCAGATTTTAACAGAAATCATATCCATGTCTGAGTAGTTTGGACAATTTAGTACACTAAAGGGATTTGTACTGGAAATCACAATGTCTGATATTTTCTGTCATGACTGCTTGAAGACTTTGTACTCTTCTACTAGCCTTAGTTTTGGTTTTGAGTTTTTTTTCCCTCCCCATTTTCCTTAACCACCTTCTTTTAATCTGTGTTTATGTTTTGGGAGTCCAGTTTTGACAGGCATCTCGAACTTTCCTCTGGTAGTAATATTTTCATGTAATAATTGAATAATTAGTAAGTTACAAATGAATATTTGCTCTGCTTATGAAGCCTGGTCAATTGCCTTCTAATTCTTGAGTGTTGATGAGTCTTTAGTTGTCTGGGCAGTTTGGGACAGGTATAAAAGCAGGTTTCCTGCTGCCTAGAAGACATCAGCGGGGTCAGATACACACAGACCCTGTCAGGCAGGAGCAGGCAGCAGCTGAGGTGGGCTGTTATGATCACTGCACTCAGGTCTGAAGTGTTGTAAGTGCAGTTTTTGCACAATTCCCCCTCTCCCTTTGCATGTATTTAACATTTTGCATGTGTAGTATTCACTAGGTTAGCGGGGTAAGAAGATACTATTTTGAGGCCTGACATTTTTCTTTTCACTGACTGACTTATTCTTGAAAATATGATCTAGGAATCCTGATCTATAAATCTGTTAAATATCTTTCAGCATTTTCACATTTTTGATATTTTACGTGGATAAAGTTCACCCATCTGTATTGTATTTTTAAGTTGAGCTGCCTATGTACTTGAGTGACCTCTAGCTGAAAATTTTGCCCCCAGACATTTTCCCACAATATCTTTCCAGTCCCACACCTCTTCCTTTATGTTGTTATCTTGGGAAGACAGAAAATCTGTGCTCTGTGCTTGCAGGTGTGGCTCTGGAGAATTAGAGCCTGGATTAGTAGCTCTGTGTCCCTCAAGTCTAGCTGAAGATGCAAACCACGAGGGGTTTTAGTGACAGTTTTTACTTAGGCTAGTACAAATAAGCATACCAAGAAGACTTATGCTCCAGCTTTTTTGTTACACTTGGAAACAAGAGAGAAAACCGGTTTTCTAAATTTGTCATATTGGCTGAATTAAATTAGGATTTTTGCAAGCCATTCAAGATGAAAGCTACAGAATGTGGAATTGTTCCACTCATCAAGTTTATTCCTTTTTACGAATTTTCTCTTATCGTCACAGTGCTTTAATTTATAAAAAGGAAATAAACCCATGGAAGTCCACTGTATCATCCAATAACATCTTGAAGAAGATAATCACTTCCTTCCTTGGTCTGAAGGGCTTCAGGCAGGGTTGGCATGGGAGAAAATTGGCACTGGCACACTGCCCTACCTGACCTGATTTGATTCCTTGTGCCAGACTGAGCGCCTAATGGAGCGGGTGGGAGCACTCATACTGATGGAAAGGCAGCAAGGGTGTGTGTGGGTTTTGTGGAATGACTGTTCCATGACATGGAGAAAGGGCGGCCCTGACATTTCCCATTGACTTGCTGTCAGCATAGCCGTGTTCCCTGCTACGTGTCTGAGCAGCACTCTCTGAAGTGTCCATCTCTTTCCAAAGACTGGGCAGGGAGCACAAACACCCATTAATCACTGGAAAACAAACACTTCAAAATCAGGACTTTCTTAGGCTTGGCTATTGGCCACCCTCAAGGTCCTGGCCAGTGATAGCGTTAAGAATTTGCATGTCTACAGGAGAAATAAGGGGCACGACCTGGAGAGAATGGAAAGGTGGGGCTCCTTTAGTTTTACCTTTAAATATTTTGAGTTCAGTCATCCTGTCTCTGAGTTCATCTCAGCTGAATTCAGTGAGGTGGCACCAGTGAAAATTTGAGAATTTTCTGTTTTACTGGTGGAAGCTCTGGAGCTCCTTAAGACTTGCATTGGTGACCCTTTTCATTCATATGCAAGAGGAAAAATAGATAGGTCATAGAAAGGTCTGCTGAAAAACTCTTTTAAATGTGAAGCAGAAGAACAAATCTGACATTTTAAACTCTTTTTTTAAGGCTTCTTTTCAGTTTAAGTGTAGAACATGTTCCATGATTGGATGAGAGCTTTGCAGGGATACTACTGGCATGCAGTTACCTTAAATGATCTTCTCAGAATATTTCTAATAGCAGGGAAAGTTTGATTCTAACTCTTCACAATTTTTCCTATGGGAGATCAAGTATTTGTACATGAAAAACTGTTATGTATTCTGTGTTATGCTTTTTGAAAAAGAATTCTCAAAAATTTGTTGAGGGTGGGGAGAAGTGTTTCACTCACATGTGTTGGTGACCACCTGCATGTAGGTAGAACAAAATAAATTATAGTAGCTGTTAAATGGATAGAGGCACTTCAGAAACATCAGACGATTGGCCCATCACTAGACTCTCAGTCTTCTACTTACTATGACTAGTTTAGAAAAAAAAATCAATTGGGAAAAAGGCATTTTAATGAGCCTTTTATCCTTAAGTGGTCAATGTGCAGGTTTATGACAATGCATAAAAGAGGCGTGTCTCTGTAGGAGTTTGGTGACTTAATTTACTTGTGTGATGAGATAAATTATTGGTAGCTGAAAAAGTGATAAAAGGTGGTATAACATTGACACAGATCTGCTGGTCTTATATTTGATCAGTATAAGAAGAAGCAGCAAGCCAAAATGGCTCAGGAAAATAATGTATAGCATTAAAAGGGCTAGAGTAAAAAAATCTGCGTATCTTCAAAGAAATGCCTGACATGACATATCTTTTATTTTATACTATTCTTCAAAATGTGTTACTACCCCAAATAACACCTTTGTAATTCAGAGTACTGTCTTTGCTGGCATGTAAAGATATTGTACTCTAGCTTTTTGTCATGCTAAGTGCTCCAGCATCAATAAAGGCTGCCCTTCTATCTGTTGTAAGTTAATGTTTCTTTCAAAGTTTACAATTTCTTCAACTGAAATCCAGTTTCAAATCCAAGTGTGATTGTGAACTTCTGTGACATGGGATGTTTTCGCCTGTTCCATGGAGCATCAACAACTTTTAAGGTTTTTTTCCCCAAAGTGACATCTCTTCAGTGTTCTTGATTTGCCACATTTTTCCCTTATCCCTTGAAAGAATAAAATATGAGTTATCTTAAGTAGAATTCCACATCTGAGATTCCTAAAATTAGTAGACAGCTGAAGATTTCTCTTTTGCTTGTTTGCTGTGGTGTCCTTGGCATATAAAAATGCATTGTAAGGTACAAGATTATATTGTCCTGTCTCAGCTAATTCCTAGACAGTCAGCCCTTTTTAAATTGGGAACCAGTTGGAGTTTGGTAGTCTCAGGGTAGCACAGTTTGGCTTATAACCTTGCCATAGTTGACAGCAATTCAAAATGATATTAAATATATACCAATATTTATATTTAATTGTTGTCAGTGATTTCCCTGATGCTATAGCACCACTAACAAAGTGTTACAAATTCACTTTGTTCTATGCCTTTTTAGGTGTGCCATTGATAAGAGGTTTTGAGACTCAGCAGTCACCAAAAAGGATCACCAAAATGTTCTTTCTCTTTGTAGTGCAGATTAGCCATCACAGATCCTTGATCCATCAGTGTTCACACGTCTTTATCCTTTTATCCTGTTTATTTCTGTAAGATCAATGGGGTTACAGCAACCTCTGTACCTACCAGGGTGCAGGTTTTTAAGAACTTGAATAGGCTGTTAGAGACAAGCCCTTGATGCTCTGCTGGTCCTGCTCCCTTGTGCCCACATCAAGCCCAGTGTTAAATGTACTCCACATTTGCTTTAGCTTTGAGACTGCTGCAATTCTTAGGCAAGGAGATGTGTTCTCTTATTCCTTTGCTTGCAGATGTTAGGGAGCTGCTCTGTGCCTCACAGATCATCTTTCTGTTACTGTTTCTGTGAGCACTAATGCTGGCCAAGTCAATATTGTTTCTTAAGTCTTATTTATCAAGCTCCTTAAAACTGATTTATTGTATTTATTTTTTTTTTTACTTCCAGAAATAGTATGTAACATTAATTATCTTATACAAGGATGAGGTTTCTTAGTATTTGTTAAAGATCTTTTAAAGAAATGCAAGCTTGAATCAGGTTGTGAAACACTGAATTCTGCTGGGGAGCATCGTTGCTTCCTACAGACTTCATTTTGGAGCCTTTTACTGACTTTTAGGTTTCAGACCTGAAACATGGAATACCTTGAAGACAGTGTGAAGGCTTGAACTTTAATATATGAAATTCTAAATAGAAGCTAGGCTTCAAGTCCTTTTAACAATCTGTATGTCTGAAATGACATATTGCCCGCCAAGTACTATTTTGAAAAGAGTTTTCTCAGAGTTTCCAAAACAAGTGAAGTTTTGCTTGTCTTTTTTTTTTTTCTTTATAATGTCTTGAATTAATTGATTCTCTATATTCAAGATACAATTATGAGGGAATCACATGGATAAGTGTATAGGGAGGGAGGGGACACTGGGAAACTCTCAGAGGGTCTGTATGCTGCAATACCTCCCACTGGAGTGGCAGAATTCCAGAATTTCCTTGAAGATGCTTCATGATTAGAATTTTTCTTTTCAATTCCATGATTAATATGAAAATATAAAAAATACTGATATCGACTCTACTGGGTAGTTATAAGGCCAGCAATCTTCAGTTCTTGGAAAAACATATTTAAAATTAGCAATATTTTTGTCTGTTGTGAATTTTATGTTCCACATATGTAACTTATTTAGGCTTGGATATTATTGTGTCCACACTTTTTATTTTCTTTAGGAGAAGGTGGTAGGGAGGTTTCTGTAATCAATGAAGGGAAAATTCCACTGTGTGATGGTTAAATATTCCTTAACAATTACAAGGGATTTTCTTTTCTTGTTCTGCTATTTTTATGTACTGTAGATAATTCCAGTAACAGCAGTAGCAATGTCTGACCTTGTGTTGTAACACACCCAAGTGGCATGCCAATCTTGCCTTCATTTTGGCAGTGATAAGTTAAGGCTCTAGGATAATTAGAGCTGGCATTTTCTGCAAATTGTGAGCTTTCACAGCAGATGCCAATTCATGTTGCCAAAAATAATAATAATTTAAAAAAAAAGAAAGAGTGATGCTACCAATGACAGCTCTTTAGTGTGGAAAAACCTCATATCTGAGTATTTTTCATCGATGTGAGAGGCAAAAGGGAGAGAGAGAGAGGAGAGAGAGAGAGAGAGAGAGAGAGAGGAAGAGAGAGAGAGAAAGAGAGTGATGTCAAAAAGAATAATGTTCAGTAAATGAGATAACTCATCTTGAGCACAGGAGAATCAGATAAATTCCCTGCCTGGATACACTCCTATGCCCCCCCAGTGAGTGGTCCCAATTATCAGATGACTACGTACTCCCTTTTTGATCTGTTGAAGTGGTTCCATTTTGTTCTTAGGAAATAATTCATCTATTTCTTGTCTCAGATAAGTGGTCTGGCCTCAAGGCTCCACAGGAGAAATGCCTCTGTATTTGTTTTTTATTACATTGCAGAAATGTCTGGGACCTGTTAACAGTGCATGTAGAAATGTCTGTGTTTCATTTGAAGCTGTAGAGGCGTTAGGGATGAGGACAGGTTTCCTGCTCATTCCTAAAAATAGGCAGATGATATGTCTGTGTATTTTTCCAAAATTTCAGTATCAAATTCAAACGTGTATGTGTATTAATGTTTCTACTCTGTTTTTTTGCATATTATATCCATTGAAAATTAACTTTTCTCTATTTGCCTTCTGGAGCCTTGACAGTTGTCACATTACTCTAAGGTGTTTATAGCCACTGGTGACAGAATTGCTTTTAAAATGTCCGTGCTGGCAGCTCATGGAACAGTTGTTATTAACAGCTGCTCATTGCTGAGAGAGTGGTCAATGCCAATACACTGTAATATTTCTGTGTCTCTATTATTATTCAACTCTGTAAAGTGCTCATGATTTTTGATATGTGTTGCACAGAATGTTTGATTACCCTCACCCCTTATAGGAGGCAATGTTATTTTGTTAGCTCAAAGCTAATTTTTGTGATTTAAAAACTCAGAGATAAATTTGTTAGTTTGGAAAAATAAATTAGTGGAATTTGTTTATCTTTATGTATCCTCAGGTAAAAGACGTATATGTGTGTTAGATCTAAAGTGCAATTTAATAATAAGGAAAGACAATATATGAAGAATTTATTTATGACATTTTATATTGATTGTTTTCCTAATGCAGATTTGGGATTAACTGTTATTTTAGTACACTCTGAATGAAGGTTTTGGGTTTATTTTCATAATTTAGAGGATGATGACAATGATATCTCAGTGAATGTAGGATCACAATTCAGGATGTGACTTTAAGAGAGAGCAGCTAGTGTTGTGTGACAATCTCTTGTTCAGCAGTTCGGTTTCGTGAAGGATTTTGTGATTTTGAAATCTTTCTTTGCTTCAACAAAGAACAAGATACAATAATGTCAAGTTTACAAGCAGGAAGAAACAAAAAGAATATTCTTCAATAAGACAGTTTTAGCTTGACAAAAACAAAACATTTTATTTCACCTTTATTTTTCATTTACGTTACTACATACAGTTGGTACAATTTTAGTTTTAATTGAGAGATGGCATATTTAAACATTGTCAAGTCCTTAACTTCCTCCTTGCTCCTCCTCCAGAAAATGTTGGCAGAAGTGGTATTCTTTCATTTTGAAAGAAATGTGCTTCCCAATCTGAAATATATATATATATACATATATAACTATTTAACAGACCTACTACTGAGTTACATAAAACCATAACCGATTTTTGTGCAGACTAAGATTGGCGACCATGCATTTGCTGAAATAGAATGACTCATTTTCAGGAACAGATAAAAAGCCATTATACTGCCTGGAACACTCTTGATGCTGTCTGGCTTTTACTTTTCAATTACAGCATACATTATTTAATAGTTTTCTCTTCTTAAGATCTTCATACCTTCTGTGCATTTTAAAGAATAAAAATCTAATATTATGGAAAGCATAAAAATTACCATAAAAATTATATTTGGGGAAAACTTGTGATATCTCATATTTATGCCATTAATTGTGCCAAGGATTTTGTTTCAAAACTGGATTCAAGGTCATCCTAAATGCTGTGGCCCTAAGTATATACATTTGCCTTGAGCCAGATGAGTTTGGGTAGACAATATAAAACATAGAGGCCAGAGAAATGCAGGGTTTTGCTATTCAGCATGGTGTGTACCATGGTGGCTCAGGCAAATGGCCTGTGGGACAGTCTGAAACAGGGCCCCTACTCTGTCCTCATGAAGTGTTCAATTTGCTAAAATTACGTAAAATTATATAAAATTATTATATAAAAGCTAGTGACATTGTTGTCAAAGCTAGTACCATTAATAGTCCCTTCTTAAATCATGGTGTGATTTTTGGGGTTTTCTAATACGGAGCCAGGAGTTGGGACTGATAGCCATTTCCAACTCACAGTATTCTATGATCTATGATTCTAAATCTGTGCGATGTTGATTCCTGGTGGTTTGCATTAGGCTGCTTTGAGAAGACCTATCAGAGTAGTTTTCAGAGAATAAGGCAGAGAAGTAGACAGCATTTAAAAAAAATCCTAAAACTGTTTCAACTAGAAAGTCAAAATAAAACTGTATGGGCTGTCACAAAACCCTACATGTCTTGATGTTTTATTATCACCTTTGAAGAGCCCAAGGAGAAAGGCAGCAGCTTTAATGGGATTTTAGCCATCATAAATTTATCCTGAAGTTTAAGCTTTATAGGACCTTCATAACCATACTGAATTTTATTTCATTTGAAATGACAATATCCCTGCCACCACATGATTGTGTGATATTTCTGGAGCATGCTGGAGCCTGCTCTCCACTCTGGTTTTAGTTTTGACTTGATGGCAAGTAACACTGAAAATGACATAAAGTCGAAAATCTAAATAGAGTATTTAGTTAAGGCTAAATGTTGTATTTACTAATGCACCATCCTTTAAATTCAGTTGATTTCTACTTTCCTGTGTTTTGCTTGATGCTGGATATCATCATCCAGGTATTATTTTAGGTTGTCCTTTAGATTGCATTTGAGCGCACTTTGTTAGCATGGAGGTCACACCATTGTGTAAGTGAAATATGGTCATATGGGAACTAAATGGGCTTGGGAAAAAAACCAAAAACGCTTAGGAAATAAATAGTGCTTCAGACATAAATAACCAGAGGTATTCCACAAGATGCGGGGCCTATCCAGGTCAGGTAAATGCTGTAGGTGTAGGTAATCCTGCCTTCAGACAGTCTGATCTCTTGGAGTACTTCCAGACCATGCTTCCAGGGACATACTGAGAATTGTGTCCTCAACCTTTGCTTTCATTTTATCTCTTTACATCTCTTTACTTTTAATCCAAAGGTGGCTTTGAATCTTCATGCTCTTACTGTTTTAGATGTCTTTGTTTCAGTATTATATCAGGAATAAGACTTTTAATGGTTTCATACAATGTTGTTTTTTCCATATTTTCTTTTGTCCTCTCTACTGCCTTATTCCCTTTCACTGGGGGGCTCATTCCTTGGCTACCTTTTACAATGAGGCTGTGGCTGGAAATAGATGGTCATTTGCTTAAAACTGCTAACAGTCAGTGAGAGAGGATAAGCCTTTTTGACTCTATAATAAATTTTTTGTAAAATGGACCAGTTTATTACTGATTGTAAGTTGCTTCTTTTTTTAAAGTTCAATCTTTATTTAACGTTGAGATCCATTCATTTCTCTTTTAAGCTGCAAAACTAGACCTGAACCACAGTAAACAAAGATTGATATTTTCTAATTAATAAAATGGAATCTCTTCATGAAGATAGCAACAGGAAAACTTTGGGTAAAATATGCTGTCCTGATTTCTCCACAGTAAGCAGTTTGTTAGACACCTAATATTACAAGATGAAATTTTGTCACATCTGTTGAGTTGTGAGTTTGATCATTCATCAGTTTTCCAATAAATGAAGTAAAATCAATCTTGTGGAGGAGCAAGTGAAATGGATATGAATACACTGAACATAGTCATCAGTATTTTCATAGAAGTAACTAAAAAATTACATTAGCTCATTAAGAGACATTGGAGAGAATCAAATCTAGCCTTAGTATTGTCTGATTCAAGTAGTTAAACAAAATCTAAGACTCAAATGATGAATTCTAGTCGAATAATGGTTTTAAACACAGTATCACAAGACTGCAAGATAAAAAAAAAAGCCAATATCACAAGCAGGACATTTAAATTGCTAGTGCAGGCAACAAAGACTTGCTTCAGTTTTTGTATTATAGAGGATAATGCAATCTCTGCCAGTAGGAAAAAGATATTCACTTTTTACACAATCCATTGACAAGTTCTTAAGAAATCTTGCATCAAATGGCGTTCTGTATTTCTTCATTAATTGTGCTGTAGCCCTACCTGAAAACACTTTTTTTGATGTTGAAGCTCTCGCTCTCTCTCCCCCCTCTCGCTCTCTCTCCCCCCTCTTTCCTTTCTATTTCTTTCTCTCTCTCTACCTCACAATGATTGTTAAATAAAATCCATATTGTTTGTTGGCTTCAGGATGTGGCCGTGTTTGCACCTTAATTCTGCCAGAGGCAGGTGCCACTAATCGGAAAACATGGACTCACATTTTTCCAGGGGCAGCAGGAGCCTGCCCAGGGTTGCTACCTCCTAAAGAGGCAAAGCCAGGGTAACCTTACTCATCTGTTCAGTTCACTCTAAAGAGGTTCTTCAAAGTATTTCCCTAATACACTTATTTCTATTTTTATATAGTATTACAAGCTAGACTGAAGTATCGGGCCTAAAAACAATTACTAATTACAGGCAAATCTAAGTAAACCAAGCATAATTGTAAAGCAGTACAGAACAATTAACAAAAAACATCCCAGTGTACCCGCTGCTGAAATGCATTCTTCCTGGTAATTTTACTTCTTGAGTCAATGGAATGGCACTGATAAGGTTTTACAGCCTCTCAGTGAAAATAGAGAAATTATGTACTAATTGTATGCACATTTTTAATAAGGAATAAGAAAAACAAGGTCAGGTTCTGGCAACGTCTTTGAAGACACAGTGCCAGTAATTTACTCTGTGTCTGAGGGCTTTTTTCCCAATATTTCTGACACTATCATGTCATAAAAATGTAGACTTCTGTTTTTCTTGACTAACAGCAAAAGAAACCTAAGGAAGATGACTGCAACTGTTCATTTATTTTTAAGCCAGGAACTACTGTGATTTTCTTAGAAGGTAGAGGAAAAGGAAAATGTAGGTTGTACTCTGTAGGCAAAAGTTTTGTTAGATTAGCCTGTCTAACACATATCTATGGAATATTTGAATTTACAAAATTAAGCTGTTGTTATTTAATGTAACTCTTCAAATAGTACAGTCTCCATCCAGAATGCATAAATACATAAATTTTATCTTAGAATAATGCTTAACACTTTCAACTTTTGTAATGTATGCACATTATATGTATGCTTTTTTAATCAAAATTTCAAATCACATGTGAACTCACAGTATTGCTTTTTAATTTTGCACTTACCACTTGAACAACAAATACATGACAGAAATGTACAATGTTCTATTCTGAAAAAAACATTTTTATGTTTTTGAAAGTATGCATAGGTAATTTTCTAAACAATCCTGAGTTTATGATTAAAAAAGATGGGTAATATGCTTGTTCATATCAAGGGAGAAAGCTGTGCAAGATGTAGAGAGAACCCTGTGGGGTGTCCATCTGGCTTTCCCCTGTCTGAGACAAGCCAAAACTCCTCTTCCAAACACACTTATGGATTTACACTGTCTTAGTAGCAACAGCATAGGTTTTGAAGCTATAAACCTATACAGTATTTTTCATGCCTACCATTGTGCTGTTACTGCATAGACTGTTATTACCTAAGATGCATTTTATTAGAAGCTCTCTCTTCACGTGGAATAATTCATGGGTTCTTTATTGCTTCCTCAACTAAATGTAGCTTATTCTAGAAATACTAATTTCCCCCTCTATAAATGATTCCAGAAATGCTAGTTTCCTTATTTAATGCCTGGCTGGGCTTGGTTACACTGCAGTGCAAATTTGGAGTTAGTGACATCCACAACCAGACAAAATGGGACCTGCTGCTATTTGAAGAACAGTTGTGTTGCAGTGTAAGCATGTCTGCTTGCTTAAAGTTCCTGATACATAGATTAGTCAATTTTTGCTCTAGATTACTATAAAGCAGTCAAAACTAATTTTCCCTGTTCACTATTTATGTGGCATTTTCCCAGATTTATTGACTAGAAACTGTTTCTGGGATTATTTTTGAAAAAAATTATTCATCTGTTCGAACAGAAAGTAAAGCTGGCCTTCAAATTTCAACTGATTTTTTCTGAATAAATGTGTCACGTGCTCTGTGTTTCCTGACCAGAAAAAACCAGTCATATTTCTGGTACAAGTACTCCCGGCTATAAATAACAATTCTGTTTTCTAGTGTTCTCTAGTATGAATTTAAAATGCCCTGTTCTGGCAAATTATTCCTGCAATGCAAAGAGATGGCTGTGAATAGAAGTGCAGTGGATTTGCCAGAAAATCAAGGTTAATATCCCCTGAATTTTTTTGTCAATATTCACCTGCTTAAAGACATAATGTTATTCCTGCAGCCATTCATCTGTGCTTGTATTTTTAGCCCCTGTGATACCACTTTAATGTAGTCACTTAACTACCCTTTCCAGAATCACTTCAATGTTTGAAATCATGAATAAAAATATAAAAAGTGGTTGCAAATCCCTACAGTGATACCTCCTTCCCTCTTTTCCCTTTGAGGAGGATATTTGGGGATACTATCATGATCTTTACTTTTCTTGCTGCAGCATCTTACCCTGAAAACATGCTGGGGTGCTGAGGCAGCTGTTTCAAGGATGTCTTGAGGCAGTTGGGGGAAAATGAAGGAAATCTGTGTGGTGAAGGCTACTGGCACTAAGGGAGAGTGCCCAGGTTTTCAGGAATGGTGTAATTCCCATCTTTTATTCAATTTGATTCCAGTTCCCTGACAGTTTTTCTTCTTTCTAATTTCTTTATGCAGGTAGAAACATGAGTCTCCACACACTCTGCTAAACTTCATGTTTTATTGCTGACATCATTCTGGTTCACTTTTGATTCAACAAGTCTGGATTGACATTTTCCTGCTTTACCTAAATTTCCGATCTTGAATTCTTTAGAGCAGGACTGTTTTCTTTCTGTCTGTAAAATGCCAGCACAGTTGTGTACTGGTGTTCAGCTAGATTTTGCAGGAACTATCATAATATAATTAATAACTGCTATTAATAACTTGATCTTCATTCCAATAGCTCACCCACTGAGATATCACTGTAACCTCCAAGGTCGTTACTGTTTGTTTCCTATTTGTCTTAGTGCCTAGAGACTCAAGACAAGACCAAAATTGTATGGACACATGCAATCAAATTCATCTGAAGTAATGTCGATGTTTACTTCTGGAAAATCTGTAAAAGGTTCAGCCCCCTATAAAATTATCATAGTGAAATGGTTGAGACTTTGCTGTTTGTCCCTTTTCAAAGTCAGAACTGTTCATCTACTGTCTTGTTTTTTTTTTTTAAGAGGAACTTCTATCTGCTTTTCATAAACACATATATTTTAATTCAATTATTTCTGAAAGAAAACTAATGAAAAGTTGCTATATGAAATTAAATATGTGACTAGTGTTTCAGTAAATCACTAAGTGTTTAAGATAAATATACTCATTCTCAAAACCCATTGAGATTCTCATTTTTGCTTTTTCCCCTTGTGTTGCTAATAGCATTCCAGTATTTTGTTTTGCAAGTCTAACTTTTCTGATTATGAATAATAGTGGACAACAGATGTTAGAAAGCAGCTCTTTTTGCTTCGAGATTGCTTCGTCTCCAATTTAGGCAAA
This sequence comes from Pardalotus punctatus, assembly GCA_013400915.1. Taxonomy (NCBI): domain Eukaryota; kingdom Metazoa; phylum Chordata; class Aves; order Passeriformes; family Pardalotidae; genus Pardalotus; species Pardalotus punctatus. The sequence goes on along the minus strand of VZTX01000022.1, from coordinate 120,571 downwards.
AATATCTGATGCAAGACAGCTACAGTTTATACAACAGAACAGTAATGTTTGTTTTGGTCTCTATTTCTTTCTTAATAAAGTAAAACATATTATATACTTTTTTTTTTTTACCAGAGCTGAGCATTAGGATGTTCTTTTCATTGGCAGAAAGTGACTTGGGGGTGCAGGTTGACAGCAGCTGAACATGAGCCAGGGTGTGCCCAGGTGGCCAAGAAGGCCAATGGCATCCTGGCCTGGATCAGCAATGGTGTGGCCAGCAGGAGCAGGGCAGGGATTGTCCCCCTGTACTGGGCACTGCTGAGGCCACACCTCGAGTGCTGTGTCCAGTTCTGGGCCCCTCTCTTCCAAAGGGAGTTTGATGTGATGGACCATGTCCAGAGAAGGGCAATAGAACTGGTGAAGGGCCTGGAAGACATCATATGTCTTCTGAGGGAGCTGGAAGTGTTTTGTCTCAAGAAGAGGGTCTTGGGGGGGGGTCTTCATTGCTCTCAACAACTACCTGAAAAGAAGATGTAGTGAGTGGGAGTCTCTTCTGCTGTGCCTACAGTCAGAGGAAAAGAGGAAGTGGCCTTAGCTGAGATGGGGGATTCAAATCAGATCCCAGAAAAAATATTTTCACTGTTTGGCTGGTCAGGCGTTGGAATAGGTAACCCAAGGAGGTGGTGGAGTGACCATCCCTGGAGGTGTTCAGGAGGCATCTGGCTCTGACACTGGGTGTTGTGGTTTGGTGGTTCAAGGGTTACAGGGGCAGTGCTGGTGGGTGGTTGGACTGCATGATCTTAAAGGTCTTTTCTAACCTTGATGATTCTATGATTCTTTGACTGCCATCACCCAAGATCTTGCCTCTATGCAATAGTTAGTTAGTGTTCATCATCTTGAATATAAAGGTATGGAGGTTTTTAACCTTGTATGTCACTTTAGACTGAAATAGAAATTATTCTGGTATTTTCTTGCTCATTTCAATGTCTTTTTGCTATTCTTCTATGATCTTTGCCCTCATTATAACTAATTATTATCAGCAAACATTCTTACCCCCTTTCCAGGCTGTTCATTATGGGGACAAGCACAGTGCCAGCAGAGTTAGTGGTCCCTCTCCACTGTCAGAACTGAACATTTCTCACAAAAAGGTGTTGGTATGGTGGGCAGCCCCCTCCTGACCCCTGGACTGTGCTTAAAGTTATGCACATGAATTAGTTCAATTCAGTTTCAACACACTGAAGCAAATGCTGGGCATGCATGTTAAGCATTGCATTATTTAGATGTTAGATTTGGGTTTGATCCTGCCCGAAGAACCTGAGCTCTGTTACAATAAGACCAAATAGCACTTTGCACGACACAGTTAAATATTTAAAACATGGTGTAAATTGTTTTATTTTTCATACCTGCACACTTTGTTTCCTGTTTAAAGATGTTAAACATGAAATCTGCAGGCATAATCTGTGGTAGAATTTAGCAAGTGCATATTGCTTTGCATAAGCAGATCTTGAGTATTGCTTAATTTTGATCTTATCTGTCCAGAGCACATTTAGATTTAGCCAATAGCAGTTAGAATTAAGTCGCTGTTTATCTTCTTTCAGCATTGCCTCAGGGTTTATGAAGAACATAATACTATAGTTACATATGCCTTAATGTTTTAGAAGTCAAGCCATTAATGGCATACTTATGAAAGTGCATTTTAAACCACAACCAATATTTTTATAGGACAAGTAAAGAGATTTGTTTAATCTGCCCTATTTTTAAAGTGATATTGCCATGTGACATAGGGTATTACTGTTGGAGAACTAGATAAACACATTAGAGTAATTAACCTTCCTGGAAAGAGAGAGCTTCTGAAACTTAAACATAATATTGTAAAAAATAGTCACTCTTGAATTATCTGCTGGATAAAAACTAATGATCTCATTATAATTTTTTTAAGATTATTGGGATTACTTAATTTGTAGAAAAGTGATTTGAAATCGAATGAAATCAAGGGAGCTGAGTCAGTCTTTTTACACTAAGGCTGAATCTGGCACATCTTTTTTCTTCTTATTTGTCTTATTAGCTCCATTACAAAGGAATAAGCTTCTAAACAACTGAATATCAGAATTAAATCTTAGACCTCTTAGTGAAAGGAGAACATTGTGCAGTTGTTTAATTTGTGGTATTACACTTGTGTCATTCCTTCTTTTTTGTTTACTACAATAATATAGCTCTTTACAGCATTTTTGATTCAAGAATACCTTTACATGACATTTCCAAAGGGCTTCCTGGTCAATTTTTTTTTTTGACATCATCATACTGACAGACTAGTGGGTCTTGGTTTATTATTTTGATGTATGATTGCAAAGTATTTAAAATTACTTGCTTTTTTCTTCTCCTTAACTCTCTGCCTTCATTCATTTTCCCTTCTTCAAAGACTGAAAATACTTCAATTCTCTTGGTGCTTTTAAAATTGTTCCAGTATCAACTTTTCCCAAACCGATTGATTTGAAGTAATCTTATTCTTGATGCCCTTAAAGAAAAAAAAAGAAAAAAAAAGAAAAAAAAAAAGTTCTACATATCACTGTGTTTATTTCTAGTGTGAAACTTTAACAAGTGTTTCAATAAATAGACCAAAGCATTTTCCTGTGGTATTTTGAGCTGGCTATATTTTGCAGGACAAGTATTAGTCAGGGTTTAAGGGATTTAGCACACGCTCCAGTGCCTTAGAAAGTTACTCAGGTGCTACAGAGATTTTCCAGCTTTACTGTCTCATTAATATAAATCTCCATCAAGACTAAATAAAATTCTGATGAAAACTGAACTTGAAACTTCCAAATGTGACCACAGTGCTGCTTGTCTGGCTGTTAATGCTATTCTTCTGTTAAAACTGTTCCTGTAAAACTTGCTGAGTGAGAAGTAACCCTCCAGTGAAAAGTGAAAAAAGAACTCAACATGAGGTAGCATATGACAGACTGAGATAATATTTAAAAGAAAAATTAAATTTGTGTTTATTAATTCAGTTTCGGAGGCTTGTTTGGTAACATATTTTTAAAATGAAGAATAATACCATGACATTATCTTAAGCTTGAGGAGGTACTTTGGATTTTAATAGAGATAAAATATAATGTTGTGGACTATTGATAGGCTAGAATAACCTTTTTTAACCTGTCAGCACAGCAAGAGAGCTAGGTAATTTTTGAAACACATTAATATTAATTGCTAAAATTGCTAATAATTAGTGCAGATATCCTGGGGATTTTTAGTCTTGGAAACACCTGGTAAAATGTGCCATCATGAACCTGAAAGTTACCCAGAGTATACACAAACACACTTTTTTTCTTACTGTAGATTTAAGTGGAAAATAAAGACTCAAAAGGAGTTGATTAAAAAACAAGGAAAAAAAGGTAAGTCTTCCTTCCCAAATCACATGGCTAGAGATATTGTTCGTATTTTATTTTGCATATGCAAAGAGACTTAGAGGAATAAAAATTTTAATCATTGCTGCTCTGAATATGTCCAATAAATGGCACCTTCAAATGCAAAATGACTACATGAATGTAATTGAAATTATTTTAACTAAATTATTTTGCTAAATTTGCTGATTATTTAGCTAAATTATTTAGGCTAAATTACTAAGAGTAATAACAAGCATGAGGAAGGTCCTAACTGTGAGGTCATGTATTTCTCAGCAATGGTAAGGATGCCACTAAAGGACATTTGAGATGGTGTTTACAGTTGATTCTTTTTAGCAAAAAGTTGGTATTAGACTCAGGCTTGACAGAGAATTGTTTAAGACTTTTGACCTAACATGTAGTACACTCTGTTCTGTCTACCTTAACATGCAGAAAATAAATGCAGAAAGTAAACATTACTTCAGGCATATTTGGAAGTAATTTTGCCATTCTTTGCTCAAAAAATATTTTCAGAACTTTTTGTCTGAGTAAAAGGAGGTTGTGGCTATGTTTTTTTTAAAAAATATGGTCAAGGGTAGTGCTTTTCTACTTTCAGTTCAAACTTAGAATTAAGATAGTTTTGTACCAGTCCAATTCAAGGTGTCACTGTAAACATATGGTGAGCCATTCCTCTCTGGGAGTTTGCCTCTGAACACGATCTTAGAGACACACAGCAAGCTCCAGAGGGTGACTTTCCTGCTGAGTCCCCTAACAGCTGGTACATCCTGAATAGTTAACACACAAGTGTTTTACAAATTTAAAAGTAAAGGATGCCAGGAATAAAAAATATACTCTCTCAATGTGTTCATTGCAGTAAACAAACATGAAAACAATAAACCCTCAGCCTTTCTGCTGAGTCTCTTGCTGGTCATGTTCTGCTCCCAGCCCAAAGCTGAGGAACTCAGCTGGCATTCACAGGTTCAAGAAGAGTGTTGTGTGTGGAAGGGGTTAATTGAGCAGAAATGTTTCCTCTGTTTTACTCTTGGAACTTGCTTCATTGGCTCATAGGAGTAAATATTTGCTCTCCACGTTTATTGATTTTTGCTTCACTTCTCTCCAAAAATATCTTCCTTTTCAGTTGGGTCTGTTCATAAGCTATGGTTTCACCTCTAATATTGCCAGTGTTTATGCAGTTCTGATCTTTCAGCTGCTGAATCTGTTAATTTTGAACTCTGGTGCTCCTCTGTTGACAGAGCCTTTATGCATTGCAAGATGTACTTAAACTTCTCCCTCAGCTGTTTAGTCTTGCCATTTAGAAGACACAGGTTGTTGCAGTGATATCTAGGTATTGTTAGGAAAAGTCCATGCTAGGCACTGCCTGCCTGGGCATCAGCTCTGTGGAAATGTCCCGGAGGTGCCCAGGCAGCTGCATGGGAGCCATCATGGGGCTGGCAGCAGTGAAAGCCAGCAGCGTCTGGTGCTGTAGGGACAAGGACACAACTGGGAGATGGAGGGAAGTAATCCTTCTCCTCTGCTTGACACCAAGTCTAGGGTGGTGGGCCAAAATTTGGGTTCCCCAGTACCAAGACAGATATCATACTGGAGCAAGAGCAGGGGATGGCCACCAAGGTGCTTGAGGGTCTGGGGCAGAAGAGGTAAAAAGAAGCAGCTGAGACACCATTTAAGGCTTATTTAAGGCTTTGCAGGACCTGACTGCTGTCTACAACTGCCAGACTTTTGTCAGTCCGTGGGAAGATGGAGTTAGGCCTTTCTCAGGCGCCAAATAAGAGGATATTTTGTGCACACAAATTGCAATAACAAACTTGGACTTCCTATAATAGAATCACAGAACCCCCTAGGCTGGAAAAGATCAAGTCCATCTCTAAACTATAAACCTTTCTTTAAGTGCAAACTCAATTTAGTAAAACTTAGTATTTTCTCCAGGGAAAGAGAATGCATTGCTTTCAAAGGTACAGGACAACTGCTTGCAAAAAATGTAGTATCCTGAGACCAAAAAAACAAGGAAGGAAAACTAGGTGCCCTTGTATCTGACTCCAAAGATTACAAAATACTAATGCTAACACTGTAGAGAGATTCATATCAAGAAGGTTCACGACAGAATAAAGGTACTTCTCAGAGGTGACATGCTTGATAAATCGGTCTTTTCACCATGAGACTGGTGAAATATTGGAATGAGATCCCGACTTGTGGACTTGTGATATCTCAATTCCTGTATGTATTCAGAACTCCACTGAATGTGGGCCTAAGCAACCTGATAAAAGGTGACCTTTCTTTAAGGAAGTAGTTGGGACCAGAAGGTTTCCAGAAGAACTTTCCAACTGATGTGATTTTATAAACTTTGTTTTTCAGTCTGTTTTTCATGTATACACCATTAGAATATTCTCACAGTTTCACCTATTTAGAGTCTTGAAATCCAGTTAAATTTGTCCTGGCAAGAGACTTGCTTATGCATTTTTGTCCAGTTTAAAATTAAAAAATGTTTTCTTGTGTCAGACTAACGCAATTTATCTCCACTAATGCAACAGACAACATTACAGCACATGATGAAATTTGGAATTCTTGTCCCTGCTTTGCAAATTCACAAAGCAATATTATTTGTTCCATTTCTTACATCTTTTCATGTGAAATAAGCATAATTTTTATGCTGCGTTGGTCACCACAACTGTGTATGCAGTTGTGTGGTTTTGGACAGAATTCAGTATTGGATTCCAGAGTATTTTCTCTCTTATTCCTTTGGATTCTTTGAAATGTTATTTATGTCAGAACACTGCCCACACATCACAAGCCTCCTCTCCCCCAGTCCTTCAAAAATAGGCCGGACTTGTTCACCTTTTAACTAATCATGAAGTCCTTTATGCTCCCATTCCTTTTGCATTCTCTTTAAAGGAGTGTATTGATCACATTTTATTTTTTATGCTGAGTGCAGTGTATTTCAAATGTCTCTTTAGCTCTGTCTCTGTACAGCTTTATTTTGACCTCTCCTCTTGAGTGCATTTAAAATTAAGAGAAGCATTATTATGATCAGAAATGGCTACTGGCAAATATTTTTCTGTATGTCTCACATTTTGCTGGTTTCTGTTGCAGCTGGTCAAAGTTTTAAAGAGAAATAGTTTTGGCAATTTTCTGAAGTCAGTCTTAAAAATGCCTGCAGCTCAAAATGGCTGACCCAGCCAGTGTCCAGCCCAGTACCTACTGGCCTTTGGGCTCTAGAGCTGCACTGAGTCTTCTTTCTTTGTCATTACCGGTACAGGAAGGATAACACCAGGATAATTGAACATATCCTCAATATGCAAAGGCATGAGACAATAGAAGTATAGAAACATAGTACATTTAAATAGACCTGTACAGGAAAGATGGTGAAAACTTTTACTTTGGTCTGCAAGTTCAGTTCAGAGCCAACATGTCACATACCAGCTGAATAACCTGTTATTGGGCTATTAATATTCCAGGCTTGTCTACTCTATCTGGTTTTATTTTCTTTTCTGTGTTTGTTATGGTGTTTTGTTGTTGTTGGTTTTCTACACAGGGTATAATTGCAATATAAAATCAAAGCATTTTATCAGATCTCAACAGTTTTCATTAAATGTAGTATTCTTGGTCATTGTTTCTGGACACACCAAATCTTTAGCTTTTAATAAATTTTTCCAACTTCTGTTTATGAGAGGGTTGTACCATTTCTGCATTCATGTGCCTGTTTACATCTAATGAATGATAAAGCTTTTTTTGTTCTCTTCATATTCATCATGTTGTAGAAAGGTTGGTCTTAGCACTCTGAAACAGCTTAACAGGTTTATTTCTTTAAGTTTAGTTCTGTTATGGTAGAGAATAGTGTTCTTTGAGATAAATGACAGTTGTGGCGCTGTTAATATTTCACCAGGCTACAAAAAAGCCCCCTCTAAACACATCAAGTCCATAAGCAAATAAAGGGTCTTTACCACCTGACTGTATTTTATTTTCCTAGGTTTCAGGCTTCTATTTGAAGGTGTTAATATCATGACAGAAAGCAAGCTTCAAACTCAGATGAAAGTTATTAATAAGAAATAATTTTCCTTAATGTACATCAAGGAGAAGATGCTTTTTCCCTCTGACCAGTATAAAAAATTTATTTGTGTCAGATTCATGTTGGAATAATGGATGTATGACTACAAATAACTAGTTACTTGAGACCAGAACATGTGTAGCAAAGAAAAGAGTATATGGCATACGATATGTTCTTCCGTGCATATCCAGTGTTTGGATGCCTTCATTGTGTTTCGTTTTAAACTATGGCAAAGAGATAACCATTGTAAAGTGATACTTGTAAGACATTTCCACAACAGCAATTTAGCATTGGTATGCAGAGCAGTCGGTACTGCCCTGAACTCAGCTTTCATACAAGTAGGACTTTGTTGCCGTGGTGATGCCACAGCAATACTTTTGACTAAAACCAGAACTGATTAGACTGCATTATATTACCCATTCATATTTTATCACCCTTGTGCAATATACTAATTGAATTTCAGCTGCCACAGCTCTTGTTATATAAGGGGGCAAGTTCTTTATAGACTGGTTATAGAAAAAGGAAACCAATCTGTTTGTGTTTTTCTTTGCTCTTTAATTTGTGCTCATTTGATATATTTTGAACTAATGCTTTTCTAAAATAAGATTCCAAATTTGTGTTTCACATCTGCTCTTCAAATAGATGTGCACTTGTCACCCTTACTGGCAGTGTGTCTGCCCTCTGTTTCTCATCCCCTGTCCTTTATTTCTCTGCTGCATTGCCTTACCCAAGTCGTAGCAATAAAAATTACTGTGTGTTCCCCGAGTGTGTCCCCACTGCATGTTCTTTCCACAGCAAGACACTCCTCATGAGAGAAAGAGACCTTCATTCCATCAACGCCTCACTTGATCAACCTATGGATCAGCATTCCTTAACTATGGTGACATGGGGCTTTAGGGAAGGAAAGATCTGCTGAATTTAGGCTTCCTCCAGCAAAATACAGACCTGCTTAGGGTATGTGATTAATTCTACACAGGTTTTATTTTTCAAGACCATTTTCCACCACTTGAAACCAGATAGAAATTAAGCTTAATTATGATAGCAGCCATGAGTACTGGTTACTGATGTCGTAAATTGGAGAATATAATAATGAAAAATTATCTCTAATCAAGATAATATTATTTTAATGGTTGATTAATGTGAATAATATATTTTTTAAAATTGATTTTGAATGTTATTTCATTGTCATTCTTCACACAATAATGCTTTGAGTATAAATAAGCATTAATTGTTTCAGAGACATTGTGTCTACTGCATTTTCTCTGTTAATACTCAGCTGTATACTTTCATGTTTTTTATTGCATTTCACCAGTTCAGAGTTTTTCATTTATACATTGCATGGTTTTCTAAAATGAACTCCCTTTTTTAGTTATTGTACAAAAATATTTTGTAAACTCCTGACACTACTTTGACCATTTCAAATAAATATATTCGAAATCTACAACAACCCTTCCAGCTGACAGTTGTATATCTAAGCATCAAATCACTGCAGTTTTGAGATGGGGCTGCATTTAGAGAATCCTTTTTTCATACCTGTAATAGATACATTCCTATACTATAATCACTAAAATCCATTTGGTACTTTCTTCTCTGAGTCTGAAAAGTCCTGTTTATTTTGTAATGAACACATAAAATATAGAAGAATTGTGCTGAGAAATTGACAATTATAGTCTTGTGTAAAAAAGATTAATTATTAAAAAGTTATTCTTTCAGCTTTGATGCTATGAGAAAATAAAATGTGCTTCTCACATGAGCTAAGCTTTGAGGAGGATTTTAGGGCTTTCCTCTAATTTTGATGTTCCTACAGGTAACTGAATCAAAAAAAGTGGGTAGAATTTCATACTTCCTCCTGGAAAGAAGAGCACCTGTGGTTTCAAGTTATGAGCTTTATCTTTTGAGTATTAGGATGAGATAGCATTGAGTGCTCAGACTCACTTATGTACAGAATTTGTATGTTTGGTTGAGGACTAGTGCCAAATAAAATAGCAAATAGAAATATCTGCCTTTAACAGAACTTTTGAGAGTGATGAAATTCCACTTCCCTCATCTGCTGTCCTAGGACAGAAGTAGCAGAGGGAGTGGCAAGGCAATTCACAACTGTTCTCCTTGCCTCTGGTGTGTAGTAGCTTCAAAGGTTTCTAAAGAATACCTTGCTCCCCATTATTTCCCTCTGCAATTGAGATGTACCTTAGGACATCATGAAGAGTTAGTTGATGCAACTTAGCAATGTGTTTGTATGAGATCAAAATAGCCCTTTGAATATTCAGAAATGTTCCCAGGTGGGCTCCTACACAGTGCAAAACACTCATGGATCTATATGTTCTTCCAATTTTTCTTGCTTATTCAGCTTGAAGGATGGGTCAATAAAATTAGGGTAATTTCTTTCCCTTCCCTGCATTTCACTTCTTCTTCACATCACAGAGTATGAAACTTCCGCAAAATATTGCTTAAGGGAAGGAGGGCTACTCTGTGTGTGAACTGAAACCTGAAGCAGTAGACTGTATCATCATATTTCTATTAAGATTCCAAAGCAACCTTTCAGAATCTTAGGAATATCTATATGTCTTAATAAAATGTGAGAATCACCATTTAAATATCAAATACATGTGATTATATGTATTGGTACCATTTTTATAATGTAATTATTTAATCATTTGCATTCTTACTTACTGCTGTATTGGACCATGTTCTTCACCTGAATTCTGAAAATGAAATAACAAACATAATTTATTCAACAAAGGCAAAATAGCATAGATACAGTACAAAAATACTAAACATCTTTCCTAGTTTTCTGATGACTTTATGATCTCTAAGCTTATATTTTGAGTAAATTTGCATGTAAAATGTCTCCTAACCACAATGCAAAAAATAAAAGTAGAACAGTTGATTTTAATGGACCCAGAAGCAAACTGTATTGTTGACTGAAGGATTAATAAGAGCAGAAGAACTTTTGTTAGTCTTGACAGTAGAGCTCCCACTGCTTCCTTTCTATTTTAATATTTTTCTGTCTAGATCAGATGTAGAATAAACAAATTTGGGAAATTAGAGTACTTGAGGTATAGAATGATCCCTCCTCACTCTCGGAGGCTACAGATAAGAGAGAGGACATGAATCAGGTTGCAGACTGAATGGCATATTCAGAGGGAATATAGACATGACTGTGCTGCCAGTAGTCTTGGCCAATAGCCTGGTGGCTGGAGGTATCACCTGGAATCAAGTAGATATTACTTAGGGTCTGAAGAGGGTCATGTTGATGACTGTCACTTCTCAGAACAGTATTCTCCTGGTCTACCAAAGGCTTGGGCATGAAGTACAGGGTCTTATCAATTCTGCCTAATGCTGAGTTTGATTTAATTTTATTGTGTGGTTTAGCTTTTGGAATTCAAATCTGAAAATAATGATCTTCACAATTTCTGTGCCTGTTATTCGCTGCTGGGTATATATTTATAGTATAGGAAACCTGTTACTTTTATTTATAAGAAAATTAATATGCGAGTTCTTTGAGACTGCATCTGGATTTTTATGTCGTTGTTGACACCAAAGTATGAAGAGCTGTGTCTCCCTATACAAAATTGGGGGTGATTAGGATTATTCTTTTTTTCTTAAGTATCAATTAATCCTTTCCACTACTGTTTTTATTTTAAATAAGGTAATTCAGCTTAATTAAGTTTTTCTTTTGTGAATGCTTATGGCAGGACTGAGCATTCATCAAAATGCCATGAAATTTCTTCTTCATCCTCTCATAAGTATTACTCTTACGGACTGACTCCACTTACTGAAGCTGTTCCAGAGTTGCAAAGCAGTAAAATTTCACATTTTCTTGATGCTTCTACTCTGTTTTTCAGCCACGAGTAATAGCAACATATTGTGCTATTGAAATCCTCAGAGGTACTGCAAAATTGATCCAGTTCTTAGGTTAGGCAGTATAAAAAGGTATGTATTTAGGATATCTGAGTCTTAAAAAGCTCACAAAGCTTAAAAAGCTTTAAAATCCAGTATATGAAAGCTGCTTGAAATGAAGGATAAAGGTGGTAAGCAAAATGGCTCTGAACTGGGGATAGGGAAAGCTATTAGGAAATAATGAGCAAATGACTGTTAAGGTGCCTTTTTATGTCTGCTTTAGTATTTGTACATGATCTAACATTTGTGCTAATTAGGAGATCAAATTTCTGTGAAGCAGAGGTGTCTCTGGTCAGGATAATACCTTTCACCAGCTTCTGTCCCCATATTGCCACAAAATACCTCAAGCCCATTGGCAATTACTTACTTCTTTCTGACAGAGAGTATTAATTTAAGCTCTTCTTATAAAAAGCTTTAAAAAGCATCCCCTTTTGAAAATACATCATAAATAAATAAGATGGGATTGGAAGAGTAGCTGATCCTTGCTGATCCGATACAGATGTTGAAATATGTGAAAGCAGAGCTGACTTAAAACAGTTTGTTATAAAACGCACACTAATTTGTTAGTTGCATCCTTGCCAGCTGCCCTCTGTAATCTTCTGTTTTTGTCTTTTGCTCATCACCCTTACTGCCTCCTTGACAGGAGCACTCACAGGTTCTGTTAAAAATCCTAGTTTTCCATTCATATTAATGTTTCTCAAGTATGTTTGTTGAAACATAGATGCTTTACTGCTTTTCAGGCTTCTGAACTGCTTCTCCTGTCTCTGCACAAAGCCATCTTCTCCCCAGCAGCCTTCAAAGCCTTGTCCCCAGCCCTTCTTTCTCCTGCTGTTCCCTGTGGCTGGCATGACACATATCCATCATATAAAACAGCATGCAACTTCAGGGTATTTTGGTGGGCAAGCACAGCTGTGCTCATAAATGCATTTCAGCTGTATGACAATGCCTGGTTCGTTATAGTTCAAATGCTGTTTCTTTCACTAGTAGAGGTGCCTTTTTAATAAAAACATTTTTGTTATGACTTAAGTTTTTTGGGATTTTTTTTGGCTGTCAAGGATGCCATACAAAAGCTTAAAATTTTTGCAACCACAAAATGTCATTGGTTATTGAGAATCTTGCCCCCAACCCCCTTCAGCTTGATGGCTGATTACTGTTTTGTAAAAGACAACAGCCCTTCTCTGATTTTTGAAAGCTTTACATGCTAGGTGATCTGATAGGTTTAACCTTATCAGTTCCAATATTTAAATGTGCTGAAAAAATATTTTTATTACAGTGGTGAAAAGATGCCTCTCTTTTTGATATAATGTCACTTTGGAGGTAATTTGACAGAGTATGGATATGCATATGCATGGCACAAAAGAGGTTATATTTGCATAGTTTCACCTAATTACTTGCTTCACTGAGAATTTTCTTTCATTTTTTATCAGGTTGTCTACCTGTATTATAACATGCTGCTTAAAATGGAAAGCAGTACATGTATTTTATCTTTAGAAACAAACACATCAACAAACAAAGACAATTTTTACCACTGCTGGTAAAATGGTTCCTTATCTAGAACCATTTAAAAATGAGAAGAAGGTATCCTAGGGTATTACATTTTTTACCTATGCTGCTTATCAAAATGTGGTAGAATTGATCTAAGATTGCAGTAGGTCATAACTCCTCTAAACTTGTTATAGTAAGTAAACATATTCGTTTTTATAGACTGGTGTCTGCTAAAGAGTAAACTTGAAGATGACTTCTATTGCACATACCATTAAAGTGTCAATCACTGCATCTGAGAAAGTGAAAGCAGGACCAGACAAAAGGGATTACTTACTGAGCCAGAACTGAGACTGCTCTGTCACAAACTCCTCCTTGGTTCCTCATTTATAACAGAAAGCATGTTCAAAATCAAAAGAATTAAAATGCTTTGATAGTTAAAGTATTACATGTGATTCTATTGAAACAGTTCTTCCAGAAAACTGAGGAGAGCAGTTTTCAGGTGAAATGATACAAAACCCCTGCATTTTTCAGCTCTTTGAGGGAATTCTATAGTTCTTCAATATGATGGGAAGGGCTCATGTGACTGCTTCAGAACTTTTTCAGTGCTAACAATGCAAAATTGGAAGGCATAGCAGGATCTTTTAGCAAACAGTGTAGCATAAATCAAAGATCATTCAAGAGTGGAAGTGGAAACAAGCAGTATTGCAGCACTTATAGTATTTTGTAATGTCTAGAAAAATTACTTGAGACAAAAACAAATATAATGTAGCCTGAATTGGAAAATAAACTGATTTAAGCTGTAATGAAATTTAGCTCTGTATGAGAATCCTGATGAAAAAATTACTAGATATTCTCAGCTTGCACTTAGGCTGACCCTCAAATATATTTGGGGAAATGAGAAAGCACAACTAGGACAGACAGTCAGATACAATATAAGCTACTTTTTCGATAGGATCATCTCGAAAAGAAGAAAGTTTTTATACTATGCATTATATCTTGATATGGCCATTGCATTTGCACTGGGAAATCCACTGTCTAATGTTGAGCTGCCTTTGGGTTTGCTATTTCCTTCCCTTGTATTTTCAGTAGTGATTCCAAAGGACAAGCAGGGCTGCTCTTTGAGCAATGCCTCGGTCAGCGTAGAAAGCATTTGACAGAAACAATACTCAGGGCCATAATCTTGAAGGTATTAAATAGCTTATTTTAAATAGGGGAAAAAATGAAAGCAGTTATAAAGGTCTCACATAGATCCCACATATTCATACCCCTTTCTTCACTGTCCTTTATTTTCCAAGACAGCCTAATAGCAGCTTTAAATGAACCTATCACCTGTTCCATGTTTATTTGATACCAGACTATCTTTTATTTCTCTTTTCTTCCTTGCTCCAGACTAAATATGTCCCATTTGTCTTATTTTAAAAGCTTGTTGGCTTTTGTATCCTTAGTACTTCCCAGGATTTTAAGAATGCACATTAATTTTTCCTTATGCTTTTTGCAGCACACCATGCATATACTGATTTTATGAGATATAAAAAGTTCATACAATTTTGATTCATTTTTAGATTGTCACTCAGTCGAACACTGTTGATTTCTAATGTGTACAAAGCTTATCAGTATAATTTGATTAGAAATTGCTCATTTTCTTTAAATTTAAAATATTTATTTGTTTAAATTGTAGTGATTGTTTTAAATTTTGGCTGCTTTTTTCCATTGTTAAGGATATATGCACACATATGATCATAAGGAAAAAAAGCATTTTGTAGTAACCAACTGTTTACTTGAAACGCACTCTGTTTAAAAATCACTGTAAAGATTTCATAGTGGGTTTATTGAATTCTGGAACATTTATTTCCCTGTGCTGACAGAGTATAATTAACTACCTAAAGATCAAGCACTGTGAATCACTTTACATATTCTGTATTTTTTCTTTTTTTAAAGTGAGACAGTTACAGTCTAAACCAAGAATGTTGCCATTTTATTCCTCACTTGAATGCCCTTGTTGCATGTCTCACTTCAAATTTAGATTTGTATTTCTACGGTGAAATTCTGGTCGTGTTGGAGTCACTGGGTATTCTGCTAATGACTGATGAAGTCACGACGCAACCTCTTTTCTCCTCTGCTGCTCTTCAGAAACCCTCAAGATCACGAAGCTACAAAATGACCTAGTGTTAATTACTCTTTATATTTACTTAAACAATGTTAACATAAATCCAGTTGTTAAACATGCAACTGTATAAAGATTTTTATAACTAGGCATTAGTTGAAAAACATTTATCAAATGATACATACATTTTCATTTTAAGCAATATTTATTGAAACATATTGAACAGACAGTGCTTGGAAAAAATGCCACTTAGATGTCAAACTCCATCATCTACCAATTCTATTAATGAGATTTTACAACAATAATATTCATACTTCTTCCTAATGCCAAGTATTTGCTTGGATTTATTTTGTGATATCTGTCAAAATTAGATAAGAGACAGAAATTTTCACAGTATAATGTGTTGCATAGTTGGGACTGCCAGGATTTAAGGCCTTGATGCCATCAGGCTGTGACATGTACAGCAATTGGCTTTGTTTAGGTCCAACGTTTTTGTTTATAATAGAGAAAATAAGAGCAGCAGCTTAGTGCTGAAGATGTGAAATTGTCCTAAACTCTCCCACAAATTAAGTATATGTTTCCTAGTGGATTTAATGGAGCTTAATATGCAAACAAACTTACTAATTTAGCAGCAACAACTAAACATGAAGAATAAAATCACAGCTGCACAGATGTTGTAAGTGACTTTGCTAATGATTTCAGTGAGGTCAGGATATAATTCATTACTGAAAAGCAAATTAAAAAAGCAGCATTTGACAACATAAATTTACAGATTAAGAATTAAAACAAGGTTAAGGAAGGTTCATGTCCTAAATTACTCAGAAGCTCAAAAATAAGAAAACAACATACAAAAGATGCTGAAATAGCTAAAATATTTTCTGACTGAGAAACATCATCACCACCTCCCATATATGCCCATTTTATTCTTTCATGGATCATCTATAGTTTTTAGCTTTCTTCTCCAGAAAGCAGAAAAGTGAAGGAGGCATCTTGATAGTTGTGTCAGAGGAGGGAAAGTGAAAACAGCGTTTTCTCCTGCTCTGCACAAGAAGAGCCGTTGCATGGTTCCATGGAGTTTCTTGTCATTCTCATTCTTTCATAGTTTGCTAATCTAAAGATAAATTATACAAAAATTAGAAATTATGCATGCCCTGAAGAAATAAAATGGAATAATCCTTATCATTCAAGTTCAAATTCTTACTTTAGACTACCTAAAAATACGAAGTTTTGAACCAACAAGGGGTAAGATAGATTTTTTTTTTTATCCAGCTGACCAATTTAGATCATGTTTTAAGCTAGCATTCAAGATTCTCAAGCTTTAAGATGTCATATCTAGAATTTTTTCTGACTGCAGTAGATATGTGGCAATAAGATGTTGATTTGGTGATTTACAGGAAGGTAATTGAGAAGCATTTCCAAAACCTTAATTGATACTGAATTAATAATCTTTATAGAGAATTTTAGGACTCAAGAATTACTAGTGTACCCTATTACTTGAGTGCTTTGGTGAGAATAAAATTACTCAATATTTTGATGATAAAGACTGTTTCCTAACGGAATTATACATAATTTCAGTTATTGTTGGAATGCATTCCAATACACATTACTATTAGAAAATGCTGAATCTCTGCTGGTGAGGGATCATGACAGATAATTTTTGGCTTATATTTGCTGTAGACATGTCATTATAAGTACCTTTTGGCTGAGAGCTTGATTTTTCTTTGGGGTTTTAGTTTGTTTGGTTTTAATGTTTTGACTTCTATATTGTTTCATGTATAGACCCCCAACTGTTGAATTCTGACTTCTTGTATACTGTCTTCCTCCTGCCTCAAACAAGCAAAATTCTCAGGAGTCTAAACATTTTTTAGGTTTTTCAAATACATGTACTTCAAGATCAGGAATATCCTGACTACTTCTTTAATCCAGAGTGAACTACATTATTTTTATCTCAAAGAACATAAAATATGAGCTTTCAGTGTAGCCACTTCAATAAGAAGTTTGAAATAATACAAAGGCCTCTTAATGGCTCCATGAGTTACTGTGGCTAACTTGGAAACAAACCTAGGACTGGCACAGGACAATGAAATTAGACATGTGAGGCTGTCACTGACAGAAGTTGAAAAGTGAGGGTGAAAGAAACTATACCAAAACTGAACATAAAAATTGGCTGTTAAAAGGGAGAAGGGAGTGGTAAGGGCAACAGAAGATTGTGTCTCAAGAGTCTGGTTTGTAATTCATGTTTCTGAGGTTGTGAACTTCCATATCAAAGGCAACTTTTTCGGTGTTGTGTATTACTGTTGATTGTGTTTGTGATCATAGCAGTAATACTTAGCTACACCAGGTCAAGAAATATGCCACTGATTGACAAATAGGAAAACTCTTTAGGTCTACCTGACTTTGCAAATGAAAACTAGAAAAAGAGGATAAAGACAAAATTGTTTCTGTACACTAAACAGTATCATGAATATTGCTGAAAACACTACTAAAAAAAATAATTCAGTCAATTGGCTGTAACTAGATTTTCTCACTTCAAGGACACATGGCCCGACCATGCTGTTTCCTGCCGCTGTGAGATACTTTAGCCAACTTCTGTAGGAAGGGATAAAGCACAAAGAAGAAAAGAAGATAAAAGCAAAAGAGAGGCAAAGATTATCATTTTAGCCCAATGTCTGTAGAGCTGAAAAGATGCAGTTGGTAGAACTGAAGAAAGCTCCAGACCTTTTTGCTGACACAGAGGCCAAAACTGTGGTCTTAGGTCTGGCTAAGCTGTGTGCTGATCTATACACTATAGTAAAGCCTTTTTAGATTTGGGATTCTAGGTCAGCCTGCCTCCTGGAGAAGGTGAGCAACACAGACAATAAAACCATGGAAGATTAAAGGAAGTTGAAAGTTTTAAACTTGAATTTCAGTCCAAAGCATCTGTTCACTGCAAGAAGGATCTGACTATTTAAGAAGTCTGCAGTTTCTTTCTTTTTGCTGTAGAACAGGGCAGTTACTTTTGTGTGTGTAATGCCAGCATAATTATGTAAATATCTTTTTTTCACTACTTTGTTCACAGAAAGGCAGACAGTATGTTAAGATCAGCTTAAAAAGCAAGTCATTGTTCTTTCAATACAGGGTTATATATTTGAAACCACCTTTTTTACTTTTTTTTTTTCTGGTAACAATTTGGATGAAAGTATTCTTAAAGTGCTTGCATTTGTCAGTATAGAGAAATATGAAGGAATTTTTCAGTATATACTGGTGAAAAAGGAATTCCTCCTAAAATCAGTTAGGGCTCTGGAATGATAGATTAATTGAACTATGCTCTGTATAGCCTGTGCATAAAGAGAAATATTTTTGTTTACAAATACTTGGGACTAGCTCAGCTACTTTAAGGATGATGCCAAGGAAGCAGATAGATTTCTGTATTGTGCTTTATTTTTTCTGCTGATGTTTGTAAACTGTTAAAAAGCAAATCAATGTGAACAATGCTATGGAGAACTGTTTGCATGAAGTTCTGGTCTTGAAATGAAAAGATTGCACATCAGAGTTATTAACAGAGGCAAGTGGCAAGAAGATTGATGGGGTCTCCTTCTGCCTCTGGCTGGATAGTAAAATAGCAGTAAAAGAAAAACCATGTTGAGCCTACGTTCCTTTCCTGAATGATTATGGTGCTTGTAGGGTAGAGGGAGTACTTGGTGGGAATACAGATTTCCTTGCCTGAATGTCTTTTGCCTTGTGGCTGGAGAAGGGGGGTGATGTAAGCATCATCCCTGTTCTTAGATTTGTCATAAATCCAAATAATCCAAAAGGGTTTGTCATTGGGAGACTCCTCTTTATGCTGACATTCTGAGTGGCCTCTAGGTGTGAGGCATAAAGCTCTGGTGTGAGACATAAGACTCTTACTTGAGCTGTAGACTTTTCCTGCAGAGAGACAAATAATCTTCCTGAGCAAGGATCAAGCAAAACTGAAAGTTCTGTGAACAATGAAAGAGCACATCCAGAGAAGAATAGGTAACTGGGTCATGACATAATGGAGTTCTAGGGAAATGCCTGAAGTCATAGGCTGTTTTCTTAGTAAACTGCTGTAAATGCCTACAGCATTAGAATCCATGGAAGACAAATATATTAAGAGGACTGTGTAACTGTAACTGCAAGTATTTTGTGCACTTTGAAAAGACTGGAGTAAGGGAGAGCTAGCTATTTTTTTTTGCTTGCTTACAGAACTAACGAGCTGTTCAATGGAAAGGTTGTTACAAAATACTTGAAAGCTTTTTGATGCTTAGGACATAGCCATATGGAGAAGTAAAGTGGAAAGATCAATTACTGCTGCAGACTCTTTCATTACTGGTTTGCCATCAGATATAATAGTCTCTTCTTTTCCAGTCAGGAAAGAGAAAATTCAGTATTCCTCTTGTTTCTCTAAGGTCAACACAAAAAGAGAATATAATTCTGTTTTAGAAGAAGTCTTATTTGTTCACTGCTGTTTCTGCTTGCTGTTTTGTTGTACAACATAGAGGGAAAGCAGAAGGAAAGGAACAACATATTTTAAAGTGTGCAGCGAAGAAGAATGCATTGCAAAAAAGACTGGTAACACAGCTACAGTTATAAACTACTGGACAGAACTAAAATTGCATTGAAAAAAATATCGCAGATAAAAAGGTCTGGAACCGACAGGACAACTGAATATATTAATGTAAGCAAAGCAGCATCTTGATTTTAGAAGCAGCAACAAAATTTTACATCTGGCTACCATGGGTAAAACTGAGAACATTCAGGGCAGTAATAACTGGTCCGTATTTCTCTATCTCTGTCTTGGAAAAATGTCAGGGTCTGAGTTTATGAATCCTTCTGTATGCTATGAAAGTATCTCATGAAAGCCAATATGACTGCATGGCTCAACATACAGAACTGCTGCCAGGAGTTCAAAATTCAGGAGTTATGTCCCTCAGAGATCATAGTACTTTACTTGAGAAAAAAAGTGTTGTGTTCAGATTTTTTGAGCAATCTGAGACTAGTATTCTTCAAGGTTTTCCTAATATCTGTAGAAAATAAGACACTAAAGATGAGACACTTCCAGGGTATTGTGTTAAGATATGGGATTTAAGAAGTCAGAAACTATTAGACTAACAGTGATTTTTGTGACTTGTAATGCAAATGTTCTTCAGGAGTAGGTGTGCAGAATCAGGCCCTTAACAAGCTCTAATTTCAGTAGTCTTCTCTTTTTCATCATCTACAGACAAGCAGTGAACTGTTGAAGTACCATGTTATCATTAAAAACATATTTAAATTTAAACTTTAAATTAAAAAAAACAAAACAAACTCTACATCCTTCTAAAACAAAGTTGATAGTGTAGACTTTTTGAATGGTTTGTGTTGGAAGTGACCTGAAAGATCGTCTAGTTCCAATCCCCCTGCCTTGAGCAGGACCACCCTCAAGTAAACCAGGTTGTTCAAAGCCCCACCCAACCTGGCATTGGGTACTTCCAGGGATGGGGCATCCACAGTTTCTGTGGGCAGACTGTTCCTGTACCTCACTGTCCTCACAGTAAAGAATTTCTCCCTAATATCTAACCTAAATATCTCCTCTTCAGTTTGAAGCCATTACCCCTTATCCTGTTACTGCATGACCTTAAAAAAGGCACTTCAGCTTTCTTTTAGGTCCTGCTCAGCTACTGGGAGGTTCTATAAGGTGCCCTAAATTCTCCTCTCTGGAGGAGTTGTTGTTCTCCTCTCTGGGCAGAGCGCCCCAACTCTCTGAGCCTGTTTCCATAGCAGGGGTGCTCCAACCCTCTGCTCATCTCCATGGCTCTCTGGACTTTCACCAGCAGGTCTTTGTACTTCTCATGCTGAGGACTCCACAGCTGGATTCAGTGCTCCAGGCGGGATCTCAGGAAGGCAGAGCAGACTGGTGGAATCACCTTCCTTGACCTGCCCAGCCTGACTTTTGGGCTTCAAGTGCACATTGCCAGCTTATACTGAGCTTCTCATCAGTCAGCCATACCTTCAAGTCTCTCGTGGGGAGCACTAGCTGTCCACAGCTGCAGTGTTTCTGTTGTCTGCAAAGTACAGTAGCAGATTTCAGAAGGAAGAGAGGAATTGTGCCACAGCTGTATGTAATGGAGATGTCAAGTTTAATAATTTGACTTTGCAGGCTGAGAATGTGGTAGATTTTGTGGGGGTTATTTATAGAATTCAGTCTCACTGACGCAGAGTTGGGACAGTTTTGGACTTATTTTCCTTGGCAAGCAAGTTTTCTTTTGCATAGGAAGACTGCAAAGTCTGTGAGCCTCAGGAGAGACTAATTAAATTGAGGAGGAAATGTCAAAGAAAGGGGAATTAAACTCATAATGAATGTCTCCTTATTTGATTTGGTAATCACTTCTTTCCCTTGCAGTCTGCCTTCTAGCAACGTCACCTGCTTTATGGTTTTATACGCTGTCCCTTGAATAGTGTCAGATTTGGGAAAAAGCATAGGGAAAAGACGAATTAGCGACTCTCCACATTAAATATTGGCTGCTTTGTGATTTGTTTTCCATTTGAAATCTAAAAGACAAACAGCTGTTAGCAAGCTTTTCAGAGTAAGCCCGAAGAGACTTTTGTCAAAGCTTAAATCTGTAGTGGCCAACTTTCCTAATCATCTTTGAGTTACTGAATGAAAATATAATTGTCAATAATGTACATTATGGCAGCGAATTATGCCATCAGAGCAAAAGGAGTGTCCTTTACCAATCAGACATAATGTTTCCTCATTTTAAAAGTATAACTGAATATTGATGCTATTTTAACAAAGAAGACTTAGGAGGCCTAGTTACACTTTTAAGGGAGGAGGTAGTTGCTTTTTGAAATGGAAAATAAAAAGTGATATTTGAAGCCTTGTAGGAAAAACATATTTCATTACTACCTGTTATGGGTGATTAAGGGAAAAAGCATTAAACTCAAGCACTTTGGCTAAACAAGTCCAATACCAAAATCTAGATCTTTAGTCTTACAATGTCAATAGCAGTTCTACAGGAGCTCCATGCATTGAGTGCTGCAGAGATTCATAATGCAGTAAACTAGTAATCCCAGGTTTTGTAATTAGTTAGTGTCTGTTAGTGTGTTAATCTATAAGCAATAGATCAGATTGCCCAGGAAGGCAATGGCCTTTTCATCCTCAAAGATGCAGAAAACCTGGCTTAAATACAGCTCTGAGCAACTTCATGTAGGTGACTCTGTTTTGAGCAAGGAGTAAATGAGGTGATTTCCAGAGGTCCCATCCCACCACAGCAGTTCTCTGGTTAATACACAACTAAAGAAAGCATTCTCAGAGTTTTTCCAAAATCAGAATAACTGTTTGAGACCAGAAAGTCCTGTGTGAAAAAGCTCAAATCCAGAGCTGGATGTTGTTCAGAACAGTGAATTATGGAAGCTGAAAACCATTCAGTAACTGTGCAGATTGCAGTGATTATCATTTAGCTATATTTTCCATATGCAAATGAGATGTTCAGAATTTAGACCTGTCTGAGACTGGCATTCCAAAATGCTCTCACTATACTGAGCAGAGCTATGCATTGAAGTTAGATTGTCTTAAAATAAATTTGTTAAAAAAAACTGTTTAAGGACATTATTCTGATTGTCCAAAGATGTATAAATCCACATTTATTCAGGCCTGCATTGATCAGAAACCACACAGATCAAAAGGAGATACAAAATTAGTGATACATACATGTTTCCAGTAAGTATGGAAATAAAAAACCTGAAGCTATTGGATAAAAATGTCAAGTCAGGTAGCTAGGAACAGATGAAAAGGGCTAAAGAGACCAAGGTTAATAGGCCTAAACATGCTGTCCAAACTGCAAATTAAGAAAAAGGAAACTAATGTAAATCAGAAAATTAACAGCATTCATTGTCCAATGCTCTTTCATACATTTATCAGCAACTTCAATGAAAACATAAAACCTTCACTTGTAAAATTTTATTGTGACAGAAAATTGATCAGTCATTCTAATCCAACAATAAGGAATAAGGAATATGACAGGCCTGGAGACAAAGAGCACGGGCTATACCTCTGCATTATGGAAGGGCTTTTTTCTCAAAAGCTGTAGCTGAGGGAGTAGTTCAGAGACTATGCTTTGTTAGAAAAGCTGAAGAGCCTGTCTTGACCTCTTTTATCTGAATTCACCCCTTTGGTTGCACTAGTGTGGGTGTTTGTCAGGTCTACTCTGTAAAGCAGATCAGATAGAAGATCTAAGCTCAAAACCAAAATAGACTTTTTATCTTTATTTTTATAACCCAATCATTGCCTCAGTTCATTTTGTAGCAATGCCTACTGATTGTCTTGAAAAAAAAACAAAAAAACAACCAGAAGGAATATGTAATTTTTGTAAAAAGCCTTTTACTTACAGGTTATACAGACCAGTACAGGAAAAGAAGGGAAGACTCCTTGAGTATTGAAAAGTCTTTGGTTAATAGTTTACCTCCTGCAATTGTATATTTATTCCCTTCAATTTCTCCTTAAATAAAAATCATTATGTTCAGTGTTCAATGCCTCCATAATATCTCTTTCTGACTTCTTTTTTTTTTTTTCCCCTGAGCCAGGTCAGAAAACATTCACATCAAAAGAAGATACAAAATGAGTGACACAAGTGTAATAATGATAAATATGTACATGATAGGAAAAAAAGGGCAGGTATTGAATAAATTCAGATAGCTGAGAATTATTAAGTAGGTCTAGAGAAATCAGTCTTGGTAGATGGATATCTTCTTGGTATCAGCCTCAATTGTAGATAGTTGTATCATCTGTAATTTTTTTGTTATCCCATTATTTATGAACCACATTTCTTTCAGAGTGTCAGGATCAGCATCTTGTTTAATTATTATGTTTTGCCTCCTTAGACTCGGAAGTTTAGAATAAATATGATCAAGAGTTTCTCTGTGTATATATACAATAACACAGAAATTATTTATAAGTGGAACAATCACAAAGGCAACAATTTGTGTGAGTCGAAAGTGCAGTGGAGCCTCAGAATAGCAACAAGATGCCACAGCCCTTTTCTAGGAGGATATGAAAGTGCTGTCAATTATTTCTAACAAGGGAATATTTGTAACTAAAAGTATGAAGAAAAAAGAACAGAATTTACACAAGCTATACATTGTCTATAAAAATAAAAAAATCCTAGCATCCACCCATCTCCCAACAGCTGTTAACCTGGATGGATTCACTGTTTTGTCTCGAGCTCCTGAAATACTCTTCTTTTTTTTTTTTTTTTTTTTTCGAAAAANTTTTTTTTTTTTTTTGCAGCACAATGAAAGGATATATATGTTTTGTACTCTTAGGGAAATGTTTCTGTATGTTCATGGACATTTAGTTCTGCTCTGGTGGAAGCCAACGAGCTGTCTCAGCAGTTTGTATTTCAGTCTCACCTCAAAGTGGAACCAGGCTACAGCTTCCCCAACACTCTTGCTGCTTAAATTTTTTACACTTCAGCTTTTTGTGCTTATGTACATCATGTTCTGCCTTTCAGTGAAATCTCTTTCCCTATAACAGAGAGAAAGTAACCCTGGCACACTTTAACTTAGAATAAGAAATTACAGCGTTACAAGCAGCAGTAAGGTCTCAGGTTGCAGAATCTCCCTTGCCCTTTTTAGCAGTGCCCATTATGGCATGAACTCAGCAAGCAGGAGTAGATCAATTTACCATCAGAGATGCCCGTTTTTCTCTGCCATTCATTCACAATGAAGCTGCATCCAGCTTTTAGCCACTTTAATGTGTCGTTGGGGTATAATACTTTTGTGGGATCTTAATATAAACTTCAAAATCAATGTTCTAGGGTCAGAAGACGACTTCTTCCTGTTGTTGCTTCCCTGTCACTGTCAGCTCAGTGACATGCATCCCGGAACACTCCCATAAAAGAGCTGCAGCATCCATGCTAGCTGCCAGCCTGAAACAAAATAACTCAAAAGCTCATTCCCGATCCCTGTCCTTTTCCTCAGTTTATAAGGCTTGTTTACTGCAAAGGCATTAAAATTCAGTGAGCTTGTGATAAGGAAAACAAATGTACAAATATAATTAATTTAACATATAAATATATAACTGTCAAAAAGAGAATGTACCAAAATATTAATGCCTTATTGTCAGAGAGAAAGAAGCAGATTCTTTGCAAGCATGTCTCTGAAGTGGGGAGAGAGGAGTGATGAATACCCATCAGCCTCTGAAGAGCAGAGGTGAGAATGCAGAATACTCTGTTGCTGGAGGTTAGAGATGGTCCCTGAGGAGCTAAAGGGAGTAACTGGTAATTTCTGTGCTGAGAGGGTTTGTATGTACAAACTTACACGTGAAAGTTCGTGCTGTGAGCTCATCACTGGCAGCTATTTTTCATAACATCTCACCTATCCTGATTGCAAGGCTATCAAATCACACAAGTCGTGTTGGGATTAGATTTGCTGAGGACAGTAATACAGAGCTTTCTGAGCTGGCTTTTCCTCTGCATCCCATGCTGGGTCCCATGCAGTTACCCCCCTGAGTCAAAAGCAGGGGTGGTGTTGACTCAACTTGGTGGTTTTCATGCCTGGACATTGAGGCTGAGCCTCTCCTGGGGCAGCCCTGGGAGCATCCTGGGATTACTTCAGTTATTTGTGTTTTCCATCCCTCCTCTCCTGCCACCTCCCCCTCCAGCTCTTGTGTCTCTGTGCTCCTTTGAGGTTGTGTAGGTTTTGTCAGGTATCCTGTCGAGAGTGTGTGAGGTGGGGTGTAGCACCACACAAACATGTGTTGCTTCCATATGTAAACTTCTGTATTTGCATAGCATGGCTCAGCATCCCGTGAATTCATGGGCCTGAGCCAAGGCTGCTGTGGAGATCTTTGTCTCTGTGCATTTACTGAGGACTGTAAAAGAGCACCTTTAAAGAAACAGAATCTTAAAGGAGAGCAGTTTGCATCACCATATGTCATTTTTATGGTTTTTAAGGACAATCTGACATTTTCTGTGAAATGATAAAGTTGCTCTTATTGCTTCTCTGTCCCTGAAACTGCACATAAAAATTCATTTGTGTGTGGTCTCTCAATTTGCAACAAATGCAATGTTTAAAATTTAAGTTCATGTCTCTTGTTTGTGTGATTTATACCCTTCTTTTTCTTGAAACTGTCTAGTTCTGTCAGATAAAGGAGCAACTGCCTTCCAGCTCAGCAAAGTGCATTTGCAACCTGCTGTCATTAAGCAGCTAAAGCTGAAATATCATGGGGACTTCGCTGTCCCAGTCCCTGTCACTATTCTCTTATTCTGCAGCTACAAAGAGTATGTTGTTACATAACTAACATAATTTTTAGTGTCACAGCAGGCAGCTAGTGAAATGGAAACTGAGAACTGGGTTATTTTAGTTAGGGAAGAAAATTAATATATGAGATTATTCAGATCCACTTTATTTACAAATAGAAAAGTTTTTTGAAGAGTTCTGAAGAATAGTTGTCCAGCAGCAAAATTCTCACCAGCTCCATTTAGGCAACAAGAAGTGTCACACCTCAGGTGCCTCTGTTTAAAATCTTGTGCTGCTGTGAGTTCATTTAGAGATTACAACATTTGTCTAAAAACTCTCTGGTAGAACGTTTGGCTGTTGCTTTCAAACCAGATGCTCAGAGTGGTTCTGGTATTTTCACATGCCCGCGCCTATATAGAAGTGGCCTGATTTGCAGAGGTGTGATCAATTCTAGGTCCTATTGAAATCAATGGAAACTGATGAGTGCTCAGTTCTTTTGAAAACCAGGCCATTTATATATAGGTGCCTAAATATGGCACCCAATTTTGAAAAACCTGGCTCTAAAACCGTATACCATCTTCCTCCTTTTGATATCTGGGTCCCTGCTGTAAAAAAGGGTAAGAAGGGTAATGAAGAAACAATTGCAATGAAAAGAAGCCAGGAATATTTCTGTGTACTTATTACCCTGTAACTATAAAAATATTGTTTTAGATCATTAAAAGCAAGTGTCCATTGGAGTAGAATTTCCTCTTCTGTATTTACTCTGTTTTGTATTGAGAAGACAAAGCAAAACAAATGGCTACTCCTGTGCATGTGCCAATGTAATTACTGTCTAGGAATTAAATTTGTAACAAAATAAGATTCAGATAGAAGATAAAGACACCCTCCCCCCACCGATATCTATACAGATTTATTTTTTCCTTCTCATTTCCTACAGAAAAATATATGTTGAAATGCATTAGTGGACAAATATTCGCTCACAAACTCTCCTACTTTCTACAATATCATGAAAGTAACTTTCCTTAGAAAATATTTCCCTTTTCCACATTTTTTATTTAGAATATATTGCAGTTTTACATTTTTTACTCAATATGCTGCAAAGCAGAGAAGAATTATAATCTGTTATCACAATAAAAGCTCTGCCAGATAATATGGTTAGAGGCTTTTGCAAAGCTCACAGCATCCTGAGGAACTCATTTTAGCAGTGCCATTAGCATCCTCCCAAGGAAAGCATTCAGAGCCTCCAGAACAGATTTTATTTGTGGTTACACAACTGTATGAAAACTCATATAATTGATTCCAGGAACCAAACACAAGCTGAAGCATTAGAAATGATTATTTTTCATGTTGTGATCATAAGATTACAGGAAGAAAATATTTGGGGCCTATGTCAGGTTTGCAACCCCCCAGGTTCTTAATTCGTGAGCTTTTTGGGGCAATCATGAGAGTTAGTGACTTGCATTTTTCAGGTTGTATATTGGGTATTGGTGGTATTTCTAACTTGTTTTCCTATAGCTTTGTTCCACATTGACCCTCCTACATATAATAATGCGTAATCTCTGAACCTGTTTTGGGGTTAGGATTTCTCCTTATGGATCTGCTAGTATCTAATATTATTTGAGCTTTGCAGCATTATTCTTGCATGAGGAAGAGAGATGGGAGGGAAAAGGTGATCTGTCTTGTCTTTCCTTTTAGCTTATTTCCTGAATATGGTACAACCTGCCCTTATGTTCACTTCTGTTGGATGTTTAGAAGTGGGGTGACAAAGGGGCACAATGAGATTCAGAGAGGAAAATACTTTTTTTTTTTGTTGTTGTTGTTCAAGAGACCAAGCTAAGTGAAGTTTGATTATTATGGTATCACACAATTGTAGAGCTGATGTTTTGAGCAAAAATGTTAAAACTGGATGAAGTTTAGGGCAAGGATGGAGAACGATCCTTTTCTTTTTAATTTGTAGCAGGAAGCAAATTTTGAGACTGAATTGCAAATCTTTTCTGAGCAGAATCAGTACCTTCACTTCAAAGTTGAGATTACCTGTAGGTCGGGTTAATGTGGGCTTACTTGTAAAAGTAATGTTGGATCATTTAATCAATGTCTCTGAAGTGCACTCAGATTTGAAACAAAACAAAGCAACCCTTTGAAGTAGGGTGTAAAACATAGCAGTGAAGTTCCCTTTAGTTTAAGGAGATGAGTACTTTACTTTTGTCAGTGATTGTGTCATGTTCAGCAATGTAAATGCATTTTAACCATGGCATCTCACCTTTGACTGATACCAATTTGTGAACTTAAAGGAAATAAAGGGAAGTTCACTACTTTAGAAGAACTGGAAGACATGGTTTGTTGTACTTCAATATACTTTGGAACCTAGAAATATTCAGGCACTATTTTAGGTTTTTCTAATTGGTTACATGTTTTAATGGGTAAAATACAGAATAATTTCTGGACAAAGTAAAGCCAAGAGGGACAATTACAATGTAAATTACAATTAATGAAACAATTAGACGACAAATTTCATATAACCTCCCTGGACAGTATTCAAAGACCTCAGCATCTCCAAAGACTCTGGTGCTCCCAATACCTGAAATTGGTGGGTTCTTGGAAATTGGTGGGTTCATGGAAATTGGTGGGTTCTTGCCCAATAAACTGAGCAAGTATGTTAACTCTGCTGGTTTGAGACACATTTCCCCCTCTTTCTTCCCAAGCTTTGTTGAGAGCAACACCTCTCCTTGTCCAGAGCAGCAAGTGACTTTGTCATTTCTGTGATGAGAGGCACTGATCTCACCGACCCACTGAGCAGATCTCCTCGGGTGGTGAGATGCTGCCTTGTAAGCCCTGATCTGGAGGGAGCATCCCAATGGACACTGCCCCTGGAATGGTCATAGTGGGCAGCCTGGGAAATGAAAGGGCATGGAATTGGAATAGTGACATAGGAACTTCTGTACTTTTCATGTGATCTCACTTTGCTGCTGCAATAAACCCCAGGATGTTAGTCATACAAAAGCAAAGTTAAAATACTGGCATCCCAAATAATTTTTTTGGGGTTGACTGAGAAAAAAGGAAGTATCTGCACAGTTGAGAGACCCTGGCAGTTTAGATTAATCTTAGTACATATAACCATTTTTAGATTTAGAGATTGTTAATGAGGATTTATTGTCATTTCACAAAATGCTTCCAGACCACATGGATGCTTGGTTCCTTTAGCTTTCCTGCAGAAAATCTGTTCTCTGTGCTTAGCCTTCCTAAGCCTCTCTGTTGTTTCTGTTGTCGTCAGCAGTAATACTGGTCCCCGAACGCAATTATTTTCTGTGTCACATTGACAGCTTTACATGTTGCTGGTATGTATTACCTGGAGAAACATGATTTCTGCACAGATATTATTGCTCTATTATGAATTACAAAGACACACAATGACAGAAACACGCGCCCAAAAGGTTGTGTCCCTTTCCAGCTGTTTCAGTTACCCTGCAAGCCTTATAAGTCTCCTGTCACCAAAAATTGTAGGACAATTACCCATGGATATGCTAAACCCATTTAATTCCATTTGAGCAGTGCCTAATAGTGTTTCGAGTATCTGCATTTATGTCAGTGATGTTTGTTAGAAGTTGCCAGATCTGGTAGCCCAAAAAAGTCAAGGCTGTTGCAGCTTCATGTACCCAGGCCCAGCCAGTAATGAGGCTGAACATGTTGTCAGTAGGTTATACACGCATACACTGAATATACGTATAAATATACATACACAGCCACACTGATCAATCCAGGCAGAAAACATAGTACTCACACAAAAACAAGCAGCCCGTTACCACACACTGCAAAACATACATGTGTGCAAATAAATATTTACACATGGACCATGGATCCCATCAGGAGCTGGGATACCTCAGGAATTTTTGAGGAATTCCCAACAGTAGTAGGAGAATCTTTACCTGGTTTCTCAGTTGGCCTCTTGGGAAACTGCAAGAATGAAACATATTTTTCTAGCCCATTCACTTAACCTGGTGGTCACTAAAATGTGAGGAGGATGCTTCCTTTCTCTTGCTTTACCTTTACAGTTAACTTTTTCACAAATTCACAAATCTCAGCAAAATGTGCCTGCATGTGTCCTCATTATCATGGTGTCCTCTGCAGCTTTACCAAGGATGGTAACGAATGGGTGTCAAGAGGAATCTTCTTATCATCTGCTCTAATAACTGAGAAGAGGAAGCAGGAGGTTGTGTAACTGAAATGAAAAATGTCAAATAGCCACATGGAAAAAAGCCTCTTGGAATACTCAATTAACAATAATGTAAATATGTTCAAAATTGGATTTTAGTAAATAATATTTTTAATGAATTACTGCAATATTATCATGTGGTTTTTCCTGAGAAACTGGACTCCATTAATATCTTAATGCTAAACATGAATAAATTACATTCAAGTTTTGGTAAAAAATTATCTCTCCTGTAGAGAAAGATGATAACAATGTACTCATTTTGGTATTATAACATGAGCTGACTGTGAGTTCAGAATAATGAGACATTAAAAAAATTATCAATTTCGACTTTTGGATAGGGCTTAGGAAGGCAGAACATAAAATATCAGAAAGTTATTGTTCAAGTGAAAGTAACGGCGTATGTAACTTTGGATGCCAAATAAGGATTTTACTATGTTAAGTATGTTCATTTTCCTGATAGTCTTAATTTCTGCACATTGGACTGCAGATTCTTCTATCTTAGAAATAAACTTTACCCAACTTCTGCTGCAGAGCATGTAAGAGAGTCTGAAAAGTAGAGCAGATCTATAGGAATGTCTTGTCCAATCCCCTCTCACAGTGGTCTGCTCTGCTGTGTCAGATGTGAGTTTGTTGAAAAGCCATTAGTGTTTCACAGCATTGCAGCTAGGAAAGGTAAGAAGTAGGTCCAGCGCTAATTCTGTGCATCTCCCTGACTGGGAAGCATTTCCTGTTGTCTGACAGTTGTAGTACATTGTGTGGGAAGGCACAGGCACGCACACACAGCCTCCGTCATGAGCCCTGCCGTGTCTCAGTGTGTCGGTGGAGCTGCGCCCCATGGCTGGAGGGGAGCGTGAGTTCCCCTAACGCTGCCTGCAGGTCCCTGTGCTGCCTCCCCCAGGTCCCTCTGCTTCTCTCCGCCCCCTGCTCTGTCTGCTCTGAGAGAGAAGTGAACAGCCCCGCGGCATGTGTGACTTGAATGGGGAGAATTGGAGGGATTCTCTTGCTGTTGCCTGTTTCCTTGCAGGATAAGAGAGGTTCTATATTTGTCTCTGTGAACCACTCCAAAGATGTTACTTGTCCTGTCAAAGAGTAAACCTTCTGGATCAGGAGTTTATTCTGAGTAATGCATTGAAGTGGGGATCTGTGATAATTCAGATTATAATAGCATGCTGTTTCAGTGAAACACACTGTTGACATCTTGTTTTCCATATTACCAAAGGGACAGTGAGGAGTGAATGAAGTATGTGATGAGCAACTTAGTGAGGCTTATTTTAATTTTAATTTAGGTACCTTTTTGTGTTCTTTGCAAAATTATATGTTTCGAAGTGCACACTAAAAGTCTATTTGAAAGATTTATGCTGGGGTTACAGTTGAGAAATTTTCTTTTCTTTCTAGCTCTGTGTCTTGCAGCTGGGTTTTGAATTGCTTGGAGTCTGCTAATCGGCTTTACTGGTAGACCTGCTGAGAAAGCATTGCAATTGTCCATGTGGAGTGCAAGAAAAAAATGTAGGGATTAGATTTCTGAATAATTTTTGGACAGAAGCAGTATGAATTTGTGAGAAAATCTTCACAAGTAATGACAGGCCAATTTAACTGTAGCAGTAATGAGCTAAGAACCAAAAGAAGTCAATTATTTTTCCTTTCACTTTCATTATGAGATTTGTACTTTATCAACTTTCTTCGAACTGGATAGGAGAAGGATTCAGTACCATTTTCCACTATCTGATCTCGTGGGTCAAAGTGTAAATTTAACTGATTTGTATTTTTTTTCTGAAAACCTGCCAGAGTCTGCATAAATAAGCTCATCTCTATATGTTCACGTGAATGTGTATGGGGTTGACCCATTAAAACCCTCAGATGACCTATGAGTCCAAATTCCCATGTCAAAACTGCATTAGATAGTTTATTTGAGTATGGTTGATCCCAAAGTATTTGCCCAGGCTGTGAAAATGAAGCTGAGAATTGCAGTTCACGGCATATTTCAGGTTTGTCAGGGGCTTCTCTGTGCAGGTGCATGGAGATGATATGTGGTGCAGTCCTGTTTCCTCTCCAGGTGAGACTGGGTGAACTGGGCACCCAGAGAGCAGTTGGCTTCTGGTGCTGTGCAAAGAAGACTCCCTGTAACCTGCCAA
Source organism: Pardalotus punctatus (assembly GCA_013400915.1). NCBI lineage: Eukaryota > Metazoa > Chordata > Aves > Passeriformes > Pardalotidae > Pardalotus > Pardalotus punctatus. The sequence goes on along the minus strand of VZTX01000022.1, from coordinate 88,107 downwards.
GGGTGTACAAAGTACTTGTTCTGCCTTGTGACTGGCCAGGGAGAGCCTGGATCTCTGTGTGAGATGTAGAAAAGCAATGTTGGGCTGAAAACTAGAGCTAGAGCTGTTATTTTGAACAGGGAGCGCTAGAACTGTTACAGCTAAATTTCTGAAAAAGCAAAATAGACATTTAGCCACATATCAAGCATCAAGTATCTTTGCTTGCTCTGCATTGTGTCTCAGGAGGTTGTCAGGTACCTCAGGAAGAATGTAGGTCTAGAGCAGTCTAGATCTGAGATGCTGGATGGACTCAGGCAGGACATGCTCACCAACTCTTCATGTGCTCTGCAGGAAGAATTAAGAAAACCTGTGTTTACCTCTGTCCTCTGATTTTCCCTTTCCCAATCAGAAAATATACTGATATTGCTGAATGCCTCTGCCTACTATCGCCAATCCATTAAAGTCTTTTTTGAGCAAGTTATCTTGACTCCTCACATATTTTTCCCCATCCTGCCTTACTGAACTGGTTTACTATGCTCTTTCGCTTTGCCTTCTTTTGTTCTCAGTTTGGTCTGAGTGTGATTCCCCTTGAGAGAGATAAAAGTTTGTACAAGTGAGCTCACCAAACTTATAACAAAGCTTAGGTTTTTTTTTCTGTTTTTATGCAGAAGAATAAATTCCGGTTTGACTTTCTTGTGTGAACAGTGCTATGTGATCTCAGAGTAGAGATACAGACGAACTAAACACATAAGTGTGTAAGATGTCTCAAACAAACATCAGAAGGGAAGGGGAAGTGGCTGAAAGCACCACTTTAGAAGCCATTCCTCAGTTTGCGTGACTCCTGTGCAGAGCAGAAGAGGGGCTAGACAGTGTATTAAGCCAATCTGTTGCAGAACATGGATTTAACTGGGACCCTTTTGTAAGTTTCTCTGAAGAATGAAAAATGTTACAGGTTGGGAATGTGATGAAGATAAACTGGCCTAGGTTGTCCTTGACTCATAAAAATTTAACTTTGGATAAATGAAGGCAGTAATTCATAAGGGAAAAGACCCAATAACCTCTAACCACTTTTTAAAGTTAGAACGTCAATAATCAGTGTATCAAGGAGCAGTACTTGTTTGTTTTGTATTGTTAGGCCTTCTTGTAATGAAGAGAGACCACCTCAAAAAACACTTTGTTGTTGAACTTTATCTCACATTGCATAATTTCCCTTTATCACTTAGAGTAATTTTAATTGTCTATAACTGTTCTCCTTCCATGCAGCAGAAGAGTAGCCTCAGAGAACACAGAAGAGAGGGGTCATTTCCAAATAGATGATTAGAGCATTGCACTAGAAAATCAAATTAGATTGCAATGAAATGCAGCTATAAAAATGCTATTACTTTGGTGAATTTTATGCAAGAACCCTCATACAATGATGCATTAGGATTTGCAGGATCTACATGCAGGAGCACTAGCTTCAGAGAAAAGAAATAATCTAATTGAGGAGGCCTCTGGTCTGCAAGATGATGTAAAGCAGACTCTTCAAATAAAATAGAGTGATTTTAAACCAGAATGAATCTACATTTAAACAGGTGAAAAGATAACTTTCTAGTAATGCCCACCTTACTATACAACATTAAAATTATGGAAAGACTCCTGTTTGGTTGATTTGTTGGTTTTTTTTTACCCATTGCGTCAAGGCAACTGGTAATATGCTTAAAATAAGATACTTGCTAAGTGCTTTCCTGGATTGGGACCATGGAACACACACAGCATTTTGCAGGATTGATCTCCTATACAGTCTGTGAAAAATCCCATATTTCTAGGTACTATCAGCTTACTATCCTTTATTTTTTCCTTTGTCCCTTTTTATCATTATTGTGATTAATAGAATTTTGTGTTAACATTGTTGTATCCCCTATCACCCAAACGTTTAAAAATAGAATATGAAGATTCCGCAGCCCACATTTGCATTGACGTTAGTACTTTGAGAGTTAAAGCCTTTCTCTTGTGCTACTGTTTCTAGTTCCTGCAGATTTCTAGGGGAAATGTTGAAAAATTTCTTTGGAAAAATCCATTTTAATACAGTGTTTCTGAATAGTGCTTTCTAAATAATCCATACAATTTCACAGATTCTTCAAACCTCACAGACATTCTGGTAACATCTTTGAATTACTTGAGTGTGGAGATGAGTGGGTGGGCTTGATATAGAGGAGGAAGCTGTGAAAAAAACCCTGCTATGTGGAACAGAGATTGTTCGTTAAATGACTTGTCTGGCTTTCTTATGGTTTGCACTGAATAGACTCTACCACTTCTGCATTTATGTGGGGTTCTTTAGGCTTTATCCAGTATGACAAAATTATTACTAATGACACTATGATAGAATAATCTCAAAAATCTGGTAGACTGAAAGTTAATAAAAAATCAATTCAAAATAATAAAACCAGCCCTTCTCGCTGCTGTGACATTTGTGAAAATAATATCAGGATATTTTGTAGGGGTGGAAGCAGATTGGATCATGAAGAGTGCTGCTCTCTTTGGTGTCTGACAAAAGAGGCAGGGTAGAGAGACAAATAACTGTCTGCTTTCCAGTAATGCCAACCTTCCTATGCAAAGTTAAAATGATGGACAGAGCCCTGCTTGGTTGGTTGTTTTTTTTCCCCCCACTGAATCAAGGCACTTGCTCATGCCCTTAAAATAAAGTACTTGCTAAGTGCTTTGCTGGGTTAGGCAGAAAATGCTTATGCTGCATCACTAGCAAATGCATATTTTTTATTGAACAAGTTAATGTATAAAGTTCTGGTTTGGTCAGATGCTGGGGTACTGTTGTAAGGTCCCCATCATGTACACAGAGGGTGGTGAGACACTTGTGTTGCTAAGCCTGATTAAAATGTTTTCATGATTGTAGTCAGTTTGGTCATTCTGAGTTTGCCATGTAAAACAATAGCAAGGTTTAGTTCTGTGCCAATGTATTTTATACTTGCTGTAGTATTTTCTGTATAAAATCTACTTGACAAATGTCGAAACATTTATCTGTAATCAGTATGGTGCATTAAAGGCTTGTTTTAGTAGCAGTGCTTTTTTTATCAATGAACTGTGTCTGAAAGTAGTCTATGGTAGACTAATCCACTTTTCCATCAATAATCTTTCCAAAATAACAGCAATATATCCCTCGTTGACACAAACTGTCAAGCAAGGGAGAAAACAAAACAGAGGAAAGCAAAGAAATGCAAGAAATAAAAAGTAAAGTGAGTGAATATGTGCTGTGGCTGACATTGCATTTGGCTTCATGCTGCTGCTGAGGAATCCTCTCCCCAGCCCAGCTCTTGCTGAACTGGAGGAAATCAAATGCAAACTCAAGCATGTGAAATGGAGTTTCACACATCTGATGCAGCTAATTAATGTGATTTTTAGTTTTCCACTGTTTTAGTCATGTGGGAGTTCTGAGTCAGGAGAAGGGTTCTTTTTTCCTTATTGTTTCTTTCTTTCTAGTATAAAGATTCTTTATTTTATAATCTTCTGTGAGAGTTGTTTACTTTATTGGTACTGGCTGATCCAGAGAAAAAAATTAATTTCACCATGTTTTTGAAATTAGCATATGCCCTACTGTCAGGCTGGCAAAACAAAGTTTCATCTACCTTCTTTACTGCATATTTTTTTTCCTGGGAATGCAACTATAAAGAATAAATGTAAGCCAAAATATATGAGCTGTCAAAAATTCAAATTCATAAGCTTATGAATACCCCTAGGTGGCACTACATGCTTTTTTTGTTAAAAATAATCAAATACTTTATATGTAAATAAAAGCAAAATCATAATATGATTTTGATGTGATGAATGCATTCCATATTTTCTCCAATAAAGGTGGCTAACACGCCTTTTTTTTTAACAACTGTCATGGTCTAACCCCAGATGGCAACAAAATACCAGAGAGCTGTTCTCTCACTTCCCCTTCCCCCTTCTCTCATTTGTGGGATGTGTAGGAGATAAAGGAAAGAAAAGAAAATAGAACTCGTGTTGACATAAGAACAGCTTAATAATTGAAACAGAGTAAAGGATTATAATAATAATAATAGTAATAACAACAACAATAATAGCAGCAACAGCAAAAATAATTATAATCCTGATAATTGTAATGCTAATACTACTACTAATAATTGTAGTAAAAAGGAGACGGAGAGAGGGAGATAAAATCCAAGACTAGTGATGCACAAAAAAATTGCTCACCACCCACTGAGCAATGCCAAACCCTGTCCCTGAACCCTGATCATCTTCCTTTTAGGCAATTCCCCCAGTTTATGTACTGGGCTTGTTGCTCTGTGTATGGAATGGCCAGTTGGGCCACTTCAGCCAGTTCAGGTCAGCTCTCCTGGCCGTGCTCCCCCAGCCCCTTGTGCACCTGATCCCTGCAGAGCACAGGACACCGAAATGTCCTGGATTTAGAGTGAGCACAGCTGAGCAACATCCAAAACATCTCTGTGATGATTCTCATACTGAATCCAAAGCACGGCACTGTACCAGCTAGTAAGGAAAAAATCGTTCTATCGCAGCTGAAGCCAGTACAGTAACTCATGGAATAAAACTTTTCTTGTCTGAGGATTGCGTGTTATTCTACTGAAGGTTTTTTTTTTGAATGTTGTGAAAAAATTTGTACAAGGACTTGAATACAGAATTTTCTTTAAAAGGTATAAAAATTTCACTGAAATACATTTATATTTTTATTTAGATTTTAACATGTTTTAATACTTCCCTGGTAAAGCCATGCCAACAGGTACAGAGGGGACAAACAGGAGTGGACTGGGTCTGAGTGGCTGACCTCTTTCATAAGAATAAAGGCTCTCACACATTGTGTGTGTGAATTAATCCATTCTGGTGACCAGTAGGTGTTGTGATATGTTAACTATTATGTTCTTCTTTTTCATCTGTTGGCTACAAAAGATGGACAAGACTGTACCATGGGTTTGTGTGAAGACAGAACACCCCCCATGAGACTGGATCTCTTACTATGGAGGACAAATGTCCTTGGAGAGTGGAGACCAAAGCCCCAACTACTGCAGTAAAATCACCTAGAAAATCCTCTGAAAGGGTATTTAGGTGCTGAGACTTAGATTTGAGTCTTCCCAGGTGTCTTTTAAGTTTCCACCATCCAGATCTCCTTCTCAAGCTACACTGGAAGGTTTTTTCCACAAAGGGGTACCCAGCTGGCTCATTTATTGAGAAAGGCAGGAGGCTCTGTGTTGGTCTGCACGTGTGATATGAGAGGAGTTTTCTCTGGTTCTTCTCTCTCCTTTTTGTGGAGCGGTGTCCTCCGTATGAATCACCATTATTGCTGGGCTCCAATTGGTAGATTATATGTACACGTATAAGTCTGCATCTATTTATGTGTAGACTTCAGTGTGATCACAAATATCAACTGTATTAATAAGGTTAAAAAGGTAAATCATGACAGCTGAGCTGCTAGCAATACCAGACAGGAATATCTGAAACTTTTCTTAGCAGTCAGCACTTGTGGCAGCATCTGTCCCATTGCTGAAGAAGCACTGGGGATGATAGCTTCAGTCCTGTTGGCTTTGTTTCTGTGACATCTGGTGTAGAAGAACTGAAGTAACCAAAGCTGAAAAGCACAAAAGGTCCTTTAACTGTGGCCTAAATTGGTTAATATTAGTCACAAGGCAGTTTTACAGCTAATGAAGAGTTTCAAATTTAAGCAAAGAAAGATGCAAAATAAATAACAGTAGGAATAGCAAGGAAATGACACGGATTGTGCATGTTTTCTCTCTAGGGTTTCAGTGCTTGGTGACTTGGGCTCGTGTTTTAATTTATGTATACAAATTTAACAGAGAGTGATGACTCTTTCCTGTCAGATTTCTACTAAATATGTTCAAGTCCACAAGACATGTAAAGCAGTATCGAGTGTTTTCTTGTAGGCCATCACAGAAAAATACAAGAGTAGTAAATGCCAACATGACATTCTTCCATTGGTTAGGTAAGATCTGGTCTCTCTGTGAGTCCTGTGTAAACTTTGAAGTATGCAAAATCTACAAATTTGTCTCCATCTTGCATTTCAGAAAAGAGCATGTACATCAGCAAGGCCAATTTTACTGCTACAGATAGAAAAAATGCAAGAACATTTAATACAGACTAGATTATGTTGCTGTATGTTAACAACAAAGAGACATGCATGTTCTCAGTGCCAGGAGTAGACATGCAAATAAAATTTGAACTTACATACATTTTTATGTGGAGACATAAGGAAATATTAATGGATCATTTTGCTATTTCGGGCATAAAATCAAAATGTATAATATCTAATAAACCCAGGATTAATACTTGAAATTAACTAAAATCCACATGAACAACATCTCTTCTGTTTCAGCTGTCTTTGCCAAACAGCTGTCTCTCCCACTTGAGTACAGACTGCCATTTAATTTAATTCAGCCACAAGAGGACAGGGAAAATCAAGTGAAATGATGTATCCACTGAAGACAATACTAAACTCCTACTGACTTTTGGGAAAAGATTCCCCTGGGATATCTGAACTTATATATATCCCCAAGAAGAACTCTTACATTCTTAAGAAAAGATCTTTTTGAAGTCAAAAAAGAGATGGAGCAGGAAATTGTGTGTTGAATGTGGCATTGTTTGGAGCTGCCTTTACACATAGAAATGACATATTTGGTAGAGAAACAGTGTTGAGGGGTGTAGCTAAGGTAAATTATATCCTTTATATGTTAGTGCATTATATTCATTGTCAGAAAACAAATTGTAACAGTTGTACTTTAATGAAGAGAAAAGAACTAACAGTACACTAATGGAATAACATTCTGCTTGTAGCTGAGAGGAAAATATTAAGAGAGCAGATAATTGTTTTAGAATTGTGCTCCTTCAGAAAGGAGGAATCAATAATCACTGAAGTGGAAAGGGAAGACCAATTGAAAGGAAAAATAAAAAGTTTGAAAGGAAGATGTTGGAGAGACCTGACTGTGATTTAGAGAGGATTTAGTCTGTGGTTACCTAATCTTTTCCATTTTTTTAACGTAATGATGTACTTCACTAGTTGTTTTGCTTTGACTTTCAGAGATAATGTTAGCTTTATTGTTACCATGATGCAATGAACTCATTTGTTCGTGGGGCAAAAAAGAAAGAAAATGTCATTAATTATTTAGGGTTTTTTTAACGAGTAGTATTTATCATTGTTTCTCCTCATGTAAAGAAACTAGCTACTGCCATAATCTCAGGAATGTACATGGGGATGAGTACTATTTTTTGGAAATTATATGTGAGAAATATATGAGCTCCATGTGCTGGGTACACATGAAAGAGGGTAGCAACCCCAGAAGAGTCCAATGTCTTCTCTCACTTTTTGTCCAGATAGCCAGTAGAGAGCCAGGGATGAGCCACAGCATCCACATCTCCTGCTTCTCCACAATGAGCTGTTCTGCAGCTCATGTTGTAAAGCACAAGTGGGCAGAGTAAGTGCAGGTCTTGTGCAGAACACAGTCTGAATATTTAACATGAGGCATGTTAAAAAAGTAAGACAACTTCTTTATTTATTTTTAATGTGTTTATTTCAGAAATAGAAGTCAGATGGTAGCCAGTCAAACCACAAAGGATTTCCCAGAATGATCGTGACTGTGGGCTGGGATTTTTTTTTTTAATTTTATTTAGCAGTGAAAACTATGACATCTTAATGTCTAGAAAACATGTGGGTGACCTAGGAATGAATATTAATTTTTTTTCTGGGCATCAGCGGAGAAAAACCTGTATTTGGCAGGTTGATTTATAAAAAAATTACCATTGTTTATTGCTGCTTGTAGGGCTGGGAATACTAGAGCTAGTTCCATGCGGATGGACTCACCAAGTGACAGGGTCATTTGAGCAGGTGATAAATTGTCCAGAGTAATTTCAAAATTCTGCTTCAGGGAATACTGCCTGGTAGAGAATTGAGTAAGTGCTACTTCACATTCAGCAGTCTTTCAGAAAACTCCCTGCAGCCTGTTTTCATTGCTTATAGGGCGTCTCTACAGGGCAAGAACTGTGTAGACAGATAGTTTTTGTAGCTCTGTAAAACCATGACTTCTCCTGCTCTTTTTCCTTCCTATAGTGATGCTACACACATGCATGCCCCACAGGCACACAACAGTTATGCAGCTGGAAAAGTATTTGGAGATAAAACATTATCTGTCTTGTGGGATTGGGTTGCTTGGAAACTCCTCATATTTTATTTTCACCACCTCATTAGAAATAAGAGGGACTGATAAATAAGAGGGTCTGCCACCATCCCCACAAAATACTTCATGACATCCTGAATCTCTTTATGAAGGGTTTCGCTTACGTGCTTGGTTGTGGCAAACCTAGTCAACTGGAAAAAAAGAGAAAAACCAAATGTCCTGGCTCTGTTACAGCGTAAGACAATGTCAGAAGAGGGCAGCCCTGCTGGCAGCAGGCCTGTGCTTCTCCTGGCACTCTCCACTTCTGTTGCCTGGGGATGTGCTTCAGTGCTGCTTTTTCCATCCTTGTCAACCACATGTGGTGAGGTGCCATCACCCAGTGCTCCTCATGGCACCGCCTGAGCCATGCACAATCTTAGCCCATTTCCGTGCATAACGAGTTGGTTTTCACATGCCTTGGTTCTCCTCCCTTCCTGTTCTCTGTCATTCTCTTCCTGGGCTATTAGCTGTACCATGGCCTTTGGGAGCACTTGAAGCACCCAGTGCTTAGCTGGTGCTGCCAAACACAATGATAAAAATGCCTCTCCATCCCACTGCCACTCTTCAATTGCGTAAATACTGTTCTTGCTATTCAGTCTCCATCACAGCACAGCCACAGAGATGTAATCTGCAGGACTGGGAGCACACAGGATAAATGGCTGCAGGGTTTAGCCTTCTGGAAACAAAGGGTTTCTGTAATTTAGAATTAAGTTAGTAAAAGGAAGATGATTGAAATATCATTGAAAACTTGCAAACCCATCCATTTTTATTGTGGGCCTTAAAATAATGCTTTTTTTTCTCTAACCCAGTTCCTGCAGTTGAGTGATTTTGCAAATACCTCAGATGTATTACTATTTTCTTTTTTTTTTTTTTTAATAGCTCTTTTTAGCCATCAGTTTCTGAGGGAAGTTTGATAGGCATGCAAATAAGAACAATCCAAAGGATATTTTTAAATTAATCACAGGTTTTACAGGGTCACCTAAATCACAATAATATTGGCTGAGATTTGGCAATATTGCTACCATGTGGTAGTTGATATACTGACCTTTTCATGGCAGCCATTGGGTACAGTCATTCTAAAAAAGGACTAAAGAATTATTTTTTCTGAACTGGAGAATCTTTTATGGATATTTTTGATATAATATTCATGGTCTCCATTGAAGTGTATAAAAGAGAAAAGAGGATATGGCACAGGAACAGGGTATAGAAAAAGTAGAACGTGGAATAGATGAACTGAAATTGTACTGCAGGGATACTCTGGGGAACAAGAATAAGAGAAAGCACAGAAATCAGGGGGATATTCTCATCTGCTTACATTCTTTTCCTTCAGATATTTAGTAACAGAAGAATCTGCCTTTAAAAATACAAAGAGGGCCAAATCTCAGCACTAATTTGAAATTGCTTATAATTGACAAAGAAAGTAAGAAAACTTTTTTCTTTAAAATAATTATGTGATATTTCTTTAGCAATCTTTCTTTCCTTTTAAATATAAGCAATAGAGAGAAACCAGAAGAGGAAAACAAACATCAGGAGACTAGAGCTGTAAAATATAAGGACTAGAAAGAAACAGACTGATGGAGAATGAAAGAAGTTCATTGCAGCCTATATTGTAGAGGAATGCATTCAAAAAGCAATGAGAAAATTCTTGTAACAGCAATGTAAAGGGAACCAAAGATAAAACTATCAAACATCCCAAAGAAATTGTTGCAAAGCTTTGCTTCTGTTCAAGAAAGAATTAATTGCTTTAATTGCTGGTGTACATGTAACAGGTTGGGACTGGAGGTCGGGGTCAGAGAGTTAAAGGCTGCATGAAGCGCTCTTGAGAGCAGACAAAATTCTGTCACTTTTGCTTTTGTAAATAATAACCTGTAAGAAAGCAGCCTAAATTACTGAGTCTTCAGCAATGTGGTCTGGGCAGGATGTTTCCCCCTGAAAAGCTCACTGTTGGTTGCTAAACCTGCAAGATTTGCAGAACACAGGATGGAGCATCTAGTTCTATGGAGCAACATGCAGCCGATTTTTCTGACATCCTTATGGATCCACTGGAAACGTCTGCAGACAATCCCACAGACAATCCCTGGCAGTAGATCAGTGCAAGATTGCAAGGAATGAGTGCATAGAATGTTGTTTCTGCTACCAAGTGCAGGACGGACTTAAATACTGCTCTGGAGGGGATCTGGCAATAACATCTAGTTAGCAGAAATGTTAATCCATTAAATCAAAAGAGTTGAGAGGACAGAGGTTTCCTGGCAGAAACAAGTGTGTATTTCCTACTACAGCATGAATGGCTAACTGAAAGCATACATTGAAGCAGCAGTAATTTTGCAAAAGATCTTTATTTGGGTAGTGTTCAATATCAGATCACTCAAGACCCAGTAGTCACATAAAATCTGACTGGAATGATGATATGTTCAGATCAAATCTCTGAAGAGAGACCACAGGTGATCACCTTGGGTGATTCCAGTCTAGCAAGAGCTCTGGTAAGGAAACAGAGTCAGCTTTTGGAAAATGCAGTCTAGGGGACTGGTCTTATTCCATTATTCCCATTAGGCATTGTGCTTAATGAGGTTTTCTAGTTCAAAAAATGTTACTAAATGTAAACTTTTCTTTGAGACAGTATATAATAGTTAACACTATGAGAGGTACTTACACATTAGCTTGCTGTGTATTAAGAGTTTCTTTTTCAAAATACCTTAGCATAGTAAAGTAACCATGTTAAAATTATTAATTATGTAATACTAATACATTTTATTTTTTAAAAATGGGAAGTCTAGACACAATGGCCCCTTACCAGCCCTTCATTGATTAAACTAATAGCATTAAAGCATTAAATCTGAGTTAATTCTATATTGAATGCTGAAAAATTTTAGCCATCAGACAAAAATGTTAATTTGAATATTTCAAAAATAGATAAAAATCAAAGAACCCAAATAAGACCCTGAAAGATCACTTATTTCTTTGTACTATATTTCCTCTTTTCTAATACTACCTGTATGTCTATTTTGTCTTTTGGGGTTTTGTTCAGTCTCTAACTTTTTCATAATCTTACAGACTATCTGTAGAGAATTGTTGAGTACTCAGGACTGTGAGCAAATTATGTTTTTGTTCATCCAAGCATACTCTCACTTTTTCTAATAATGATCGCCATGTATTTATCAGTTGTTGAACACAGAAAAATAGAATAATTCATCATATGAATAATTCAGATCAAGGTAGTTTTATGTACAAAACCAAATAATTATAGTATTTTTGAAGAGATACTATTGTATGCAAATTTCCAAGCAATTTCTTTAAAACGTTGTTTTTTTGGTTTTGTTTTTTTT
>VZTX01000022.1:66272-76545 GCA_013400915.1 Pardalotus punctatus | reverse complement strand
TGTTTTTTTTTTTTTTTTTTTGCTGTATGTTGCTTTTTATTAGGAAACTGAATTCTTAAATTCTGCCGGTAATTTTTGAGGCAAATAATTAAGATTATGTTCTTCGTACCTGTACAGGTTTTTTGGTTTTTTTTGGTTTTTTTTTCCATTTAAATTTTAAAATTCTAAAAATTCTCTGTGTGATTCTGACTGGCAGTAAGATTTTAACTGTAGACTTCATTTGCACTTCCCACAAAAAAGGTGTTCTATAATTTCATTCAATTAGCTGTATAATTTTTTAATCATTTGTCAATATTGTGGAGCATTGACTTAGACTGCAAATCATTGATTCCAAACTGGAAGAACTATTTGTCCACATATATGCTTTTAGATGTTATTTCTTGGATTTTTATGTCTCGGTGTTATTAAGCTATATGAGTGACTTAATTGTGTTTGCTATTACAAGATTTTCAGAGGAACAAATGGATTTCATGTGTTTAGGGCCTTAAGCGTTAAACTGATGAACAGTTCCAAATTTCACACAATATTGTGCACTAATCAACTACCTTGAATTGTATTGATGTGTTGGGGTTTCTTTTTGTAACTATTGACCTATGAACTCTTCAATTAAATTACTATAAAAAGCAAAATTCAGATTCCAATACTGTGTGGAACTTTACATATTTTATTCACATCTTACATCTAATCTTAACAACCCAAATCTATAAACATGAAAACAATTGTGCCTCATAAAGCAACATTTCTTGGGCTTTTTAAAAGGAAGGTATTGCATGCTATTAAAGCATTTAGAACTACTTTCATCTCAGAACTTTTATTCCACAGGAAATTTAACATAATTACTTTAGTTTTCAATTCCTTGCACATTATTTCCATGTTTGGAAGATTAACCTCAACAGCTTCAGAAAGACATCAACTTAAATTCCCCAGTAGAAATATTCTTCATTATTTCTATTGTTTTCAATGAGATCATTACACTCACATATTATAATTAGGACAATTGATTTGAAGCTCAGCTATGTGGTAGTGTGACTTGGGGAAAAGGCATCATATTAAAAGAACTGTGGTTAATGAACCATCCACCTACATCTAACTGATACTTTTAGGGGGAGTTAGGATCATGCAAGAGAAAACTTTTTCCTTTCCTACGCATGCTTTCCTTTGCTTCCCAAACCTGGTTCTGCCTGAGACAAGAGAAGCTACTTGAAATATTTGCGCCCTGTTATGGCACACAGATCCAGTGAAAAAATTGTTTTCGAACAACAGTGGTTTCAGATACAATTTTTATAAATGTGCAAACTTTCAAGTTTCTGTGTACATCCAATCTTCTGGTACATCATCTACTATCAAAAATTAATTTCTTTTCATTTTGTATTCACATAATTGGGAAGTTTAAAATATTACTACCTTGAAAAATTTAAAAGAAAAGAAGGTCAGGAAAATACTGAGATTGAAAGGAGTTGTTTACGTGTCCCATTGGTGCAATGATGACTGTAAAAATACCTTGGATGTGCTATTACTTTCTATGTATTTATAAATGGACAAAAAGCATTGTAGCTATTTTGTGTTTATTCATTTTGATTGAATTATGCTGTTTGATCCAGGAGTCTGGGGATTAGATTTTGCCCTGCCATTTCAATGGAAGGTACAGTCAGGGTACTGCCCTGTTCCTCTCTTTTAAATACCTGTGTCTGAGGAAAAGACCTGGTGTGCTGAGGGTAGAGTATAAGTGCCTCCGAAGTTATGCCTTAAAACTGGAAATAAAAAATGGGTTCAGGGCTTGAGAGACTTGAATGATCAAAAATGTTGTAGAATATTTTTATCAGACATGCATTTTTGTGAAGACTTTGGTACTTCCTAAGGTTCTCCCTCCGTTATCTTGGATTTAGATATCTTTTATGGTAGATTTCTTTATAAATATATCTGGTATTTATTTCTTATTTCAAATTCACTAAGAATGAAAATGGCTTGTGTAAGTGTGTTAAAATTGGGAAACACAGGCTTCAGAATCTGATATTAATTTCTAAAAATACAGTCAGGTATTTGACTTTATGCCCTTGTATTTGAAAAGTTGTGGGCAGTGATATTTTTTAGGATTCACGTTGCTTGTTCAACTGCCATTTTAGCAATGTGGGAATCCCTGCCTTGGCCTTTCTGTGGGCAGATAAGTGATGGGGAATAACTTATTTCTCTTCTCTTGTTGCTGCCAAAGTACATCTTCACATTAATAAAAGAAACAGTTCCTCTTGCTCAGCTAGTAAGAAAAGTCTTACATAATATTTTGGGCCACTTAGACACTGGCTGTATCTCCAAAATGCCTTCTTTGTAAGATATAAATAATTATGAAAGATAAAATGTCCCTTCTAGCTCACCTCCCCACTCAGTGGTCTCCAGCTTGAGTTCAGTGATGCTGCCAGTGGAGATGCTTGACACATCAGGAAGTTTGAACTGAAGTTCAGGTGATGCTGGTGCTTGAAATAATGCTGATATGGGAATGGACCTATATTTCAAGCTGCCAGAACTCTCAGTCTCTATGTTCATGTACAGTTCCAAGCATTATTTGCTACATGGACACACTCAGTTTGGTACTATGATGTAAGGAGAAGAGTTTCAGCTGAACTTTGTCACAGTGGCAGGCTGTTATCATTGCCTGTTTGAGTCTCTCTGTCAGCTGTGAACTTTTTGTTTGTTTCTACTTTCTTTCAGTTAAGATAAAAGCCTAGTCTGCTGAGGTACCTTGTGTCATCTCTGTAAGTGATGAATGAGACCTCCACCTGTGAGAATTAGCACTAGTTATTTTATTTCACTATCCTGAATCCTTTGTCATTTGCTTGCTTTTTTTCATTGTAGAGATAAAGTGGCTGCTGTTCTCTGTTTAGATGTCAAGACAGGTCCCACAAATTTATCACAAGAGGATAACAAAACCACACATTCTGGCAGTGAAGTCATTCCCTCTGTGTGAGAGCTAATATTTAGTATGGCACTGGCAAATTTACGGTAGAAAATAAATATTGCAGAATTTATATATGGTAAATAAATATTGCTTCCTGTTTATATGTGACCTTTTCAAGTCTTGCCTAAATATTCCTTCAGCAAAGTAGTGATATTAATGCTTTCAGATTTAACCTGTCACATTCCTATTTTGTTGTGCTGTTCTTTTTGATCAGCAGAAACTGGCTTCTATTTGTACATTTCCTTGAATTGGAATAAATGGGACTTCTATTATAAAACCTAATGTCCGATTGACTCCATCTAGAAAGTAGCAATTTTTAAAGGTCACATAAAATAGGCCATTCGCAGCTCTTTTCTTCTGAATATGTTTGATTAAAAATAGTTTGCTCTGTTTATTAAATCACTGGTGTTTTCCCTTCAGGGCCAACTAAAGCACAAGTAGATCTTTGCATTTGTCATCCATTTAAGGTCACAAATACAATTGGATTAGATAATCCTACATACCTTTTCCCACTACTGAATTATCAATGATGAATTATTTATCATAAAATTAAACACACATATCAGGAGTCAGTTGAGTGAAAAATGTTATCCTGAGGGCACAGCCAGGCATTTCAATCAATGCATGTTTACATCTACTTGTGCAGATGCATTTTCAGAGTAGAGTTTAGTAACCTGCAACTCTCAAAAAGACTGGCTTCGGTAGGAGTTGAATATGACCCATGGTATCCTAAGTGATATCTATGAAGAATATTTTTTTAAGTCAATTAGTCGAGTATGAAATAGATAAACAAAAAAAACATGATCGTCTTTCATTGCTCAAGAAGATTGAGAGATGGATGGTCAAAAAAATGCATTGTGCTCTCCCTTTTATATTGTTTTATTTCCAGGGGAGCTTTGTTGCAACTACTATCTTAAAAGTAAACGTTGAGCTCAGGTAGGAAAATTCAGATCCTATGGTTTATAACCTCTGCTTAGTTGGTGCTCTGAGGGATAAAACTAATAATTTTGGGCTGACCTAGAGACTGAATCAAAAAAACCCTTGTCACTTTTATAACTGTTATTTTGCCCTGCAGTCTATCCTGGAGTTTCACTATTGCTCTAAGTACAGCTTTCAGCACACTTTCCAGAGATATGCCCAAGCAGCTCTCCCTGTTTCCCCACTGTGGATATTTAGCATTCCAGACTCAACACACAGCTCACTCACTGGAGTGCCATTTCATATTGCCCAAGGCATGGTGCAGATCTTGGTCTGAAGACTAAACCCGAGATAGCTTTGAGATACTAAGCACCTTTAGTACTTCTGAGAGGTGGAAGAGGTGTCTGCATGAACTCAATGATCTGAGATTTGAATAAATTTTTCTAGGAAATCCTACCAATTTTTTTTTTTTTTTCAATTAAACCAGAATTAAATTCTGATCATTTATATAAATTAATTCTTATATAAGTGGAATCCAAAATCAAAGACAATGGAATCACCATCCCTGGAAGTGTTCAAGACACAGCTGGATGTGGCACTTAGTGCCGTGGACTAAGGTACTGTGGCAAGTTGGTGTTCGGTCAAAGGTTAGACTTGCTGATCTTGGAGAGCCTCTCCATATTTTCTGTGGCTCTAATATTGTATGACTCTAAACTGAACTAAAAATCACAACTGAACAAATATTATATACCTATTGTCAGAAGACTGAAGAGGTAACCTGTGCATTCCATGACAGCAGTTCAACAGATTTTGTGCTCACTTAGTTAAACTATATGTGTGCTATTAATTTAATATGAAAGCCCTCAAATACAATTAAGCATGTGAGCTGGTAAATCTGGAACAATTTTTCCATCTCAGGCTCAGAAATCAAGGGCAGGACCAATTTGATGTATACACTCCATTATAAATGTGAGGAAGGAATATTCTGCTTTCTGCTTCTTTTGTGGGAATAAAAAGAGTCATTAATAAAGTGTGAGTGAAAATTGAGAGAAAACATGTGAAGTCTGACTTTTTCAGCAATTTCTTATTCTCTGTGAGCAATATTGTGCCAAAACCCTGGCATCTGTAGTTCCATTTCAGCCATTGCTGGAGGCATTTTCAGTTATTCAGGCAAAAATCTAAGCTTTCCATACCATTGATAAAAGCTTTTAAAACTAATATAGGAAGAAATTATGTGTTCTTAGAAGCAAGTTCACAGGTTGAATTTTTTATTAAACATTTTTAAGAATATGGAAACTGTGAAAAATGGCAGTACCATGGCCAAAGACAGTCAGACAAACATGGTAATAAAAACTACCATGTGCAATAGAAATGAAACTAAGTAGTAATGAAAAAGGAGAAATTTTTATGAAATCTTTTTTATTATATGAAATACACCTGTGGGAAGAATTAGTTCTCAGGAAAATTTTAATTTTTTCTCAGGTGCAGTAATCTTAAGTAATTCTAGTAATTTTGTAGAAACACATTTTCCAAAATTTACAGCTCTTTCTGGTTAAACTGAATATTTAGGTATGGAATTAGGAATCTAAATAAACTGTCCAGATTTTCAAATACATTTTGCAGTTTTTATTCCTCCTTATTTGCATGACATTTTTGCATGCTAAAAGTTTAATGATAACCAAATATTTATATTTAACTACATGAGTGAAGGGCTTAGGGGCTTAACTTTAGTTTTGTGCAAGTGTTTGAATTTTTTTTTTTATGAATTGTATCTTGCTAAGAAATTTATTGAAACAGAGACACTTAAGCACACATCTGTACTGCAAATCAATAAATGGATTTGTGGTCTTCTTATATTTCTCTCTATCCCACTGGAGGACCAGCTGATAGGCAAGCCACCATTTGCTCAATTAATGTCATCAGTTTCCTGTCCTCCCATTTATCTTTAAGAAAACTACACTTCACATATATCCTAGGAGTTGTAATGAGGTTTAGCTCATTAATACAGGAATTGTAATTTGTGATTACCAAAAAAAAACTGTAAAAATATGACTTATTTTGCTACTCTTGTTTCAGTGTATCACAATCAATTTCTGAATGGAAGAGCATTAAACATGCAATATATGATTTCAGTCCACAGGGCATTTTGGCCATTAGTTTAAAAAAATCAACACATCCCACGCTTCCCACCCCTCAAGTGTAAATATGTCAATACAATACTATGAGCAAATATTATTGTTTACATTGCACAACATGTGCTTGCAGTATTTAATTTTTTTCCCAGCCAAACACACATTTCCATAGGTTCCTTTTAGAAGAGAAAATATCAGCCATTATTTTTTTAAAGATTTTTCAAAAAGTTTTTCCAACATTTGCTTAAGATTTTTTTTTTGTGTGTGTTACCTTCTTCAACACAGAGGCATCACAGTTATTAGAATAGACTACATAAATATTAGACTATTTAAGCAAAAGATGAGTGATAAAAGAATGGTATGTTTGAAATGCTGAAAAAATGCTACCACGTTATGGAGTCTAGATAATATCCTGGATATGTTCAAGTATTTTTAACATCGAACACTAAGCTTCAGAGAAGCTACTTCTGGAGCAAACATTTTCAGAAATGATGGAAGTTTGCAGTGTTGTTTTCAGACTGTTGCAATTGCTTCCTTTGATGGATTTGGTTTAATAAAATATTGTCAGCATTTTGGCATCCTTGCAGTATGTGACCATTTCTGCAGAGGCACACCGCTAATGCAGAGGCTTTGAAGAAAATGGTGACAAGACAGAAGAGTCCTTGAAGAGCCCAAACCCAACAGCAGAGTGTTTAAGGCCATGGTTTCAGAGGCAGGATGACGACTCAGGAGCCTTGGGTACATGCAAGTGCTGGGTTTTGGACTCTGGAGAGTCCAAAACCTGGGTCTCTTGCAGTAAATCCTAATGGGAATCTTGAGAGAAAACTTCTGACACTTTTCATGTGATCAGAAATTATCTCCTCTTTGTGGTTGTAATATAGGAACCATGTGGACAAAGTACAACCTAAATTAGTACTAGTGTTCCAAACCTGTAGCAATCCTTGCCATTTTTTCCAGTTCTTCAAAATAAAATAATTTCAGTGCACATATTCACTATTTTGGTTCATAACAGCTACTGAAACTGAAGCTATTGAAATAGCTGTAACATAAATATATTTCTTAGCAAGAAAAATGTGTAATAGTGACACTTTATTGCCATTTACAGTGTCTTCTAAATATCAATGTTATCTTCTCAGTTTTGACAGGAGCTAGATTAGGGTAAGATTTGTATTATAAACATCTATTTCCAATGACCACTGAACTGGAATTTTGAATATATTCAACCCCTAGACTGAAAAAATGTTTTGCACATAGAGTTAGTGTTTGAGGTATGTTTCTAATATGCCGGTTTTGCATCTTGGGACTCAAAACATAGACTGCTATTTTCAAAAAATGACCAACTGTCACTAATAGAAAGTTAAAGACATCACAATGTGCTCTCCATGTTTGTACTTGACATATATATCAATTCATTTGCAATCTGGGTACTTAATCTCTGCTTTTAGTTATGTAAAAGTTAGAACATAAACATTCCCTCTTTCATGTGTGTTTTAATTTACAAATGCGAAATATCATGTGCCAATATGCCCATATACCTCTAGCAATCTGATATTTTCAGTCCTAAATCCTCGGATTTCTATGTCTAGCCACACTACTAAATAGTAATTTGTACTTAAAAGGCCATGAAATACCACTGGACAGTCTTCAGCTTCTAAATGTAACTCTTGCATAGTGATGATTATGCATATTAAAGTGTTATATATTTATCTTTAGTTGATTGAATTGTGTAAAACTTATAGAATAAGTCTGTATTTTTGGATTAGAAGTACATTAAAACCAATATAGCAGAGAAGTGCTAAATGCATTTTTTGGTACTATTTGACAGCTAACTGCTTCTCTTCATGCAAATTCTGTCCAACAAATTTGCCCATGACAAATCTGAAAATGTCTCTGTTGTTTTTGAGAATTATAAGATGCTTTTTAGATACAAACTGTTTTTGTCTTAAGAATGGAGGAATACATTGAAATCCAAATTATTGTCTTGGTTTGATGTGAACTTACCTACTATAGATGTAGTAGCCACAGAATTATGAGTATTTTAGGAAAATATTAATGACTAAGAGCTATAAACTACCTTTTTGTCATTTTTGTTTGGTGAGCTGGTATGTGCAAATTGGGTATGTGCAAATTAGAAGAAGAAACCAAAAGATGTAACACCACTTGTATTGTTTTTCATTCAGATTTTTGTGCTTTTGAGAAGGTAATAAATGCAAAAGTGAGTGCTCTGAAGTGGTCATTAAATCTCCCACACCTTTTGAGTATTTAAATACCAAGTTCATGGACAAGTAATGGCATCACTAGCTTTACCAAATATTTTTTAATTTGTGAGTCTTGCTTCAATTGAAAGGAGTTGGAGGCTTTAAGAAAACTCTTTAGTGGGTGACTTCTATCCAATATGTGCCTTTTTCAGCTGCTTACATAACCCTGGCATGCAGCCAAGGGTCAGGTGTGTCAGTATGCCTCTCTGCTGAAATTAATGTGTTCAAATCAATGATCCTTGCTTAGAAACCTCTGTTTTTCTAGGAGTTCAGGATGACACTTCTTTTCCTTTATCTGCCTGAGGAGAATTAAATGAGTTTCATTTCTGATTTGCAACATGTACATTACCTGTAATCTTTTTCTGCAGATTTTCCACATGACATACGATCTGGCCAGTGCTGTTGTGAGAATCTTTAATCTGATTGGAATGATGCTCTTGCTGTGCCACTGGGATGGTTGTCTACAGTTTTTAGTACCGTTACTCCAGGATTTCCCACCAGATTGCTGGGTGTCCCTAAACGGTATGGTTGTAAGTATTGTTCATTTTTCATTGTGCTTTCAAAACATTATTTTTCTAAACAGTTAGCTTCAGAATTTAGTGTAAAAACACATGCCTAGTAATATGCTCCTCTGCAATTTATTTAAAGTTACTCTCGTATTTTGTTGGCTCACTTGCTGATGAACTAAAGTTTGTTTTGTAGTCCTCAGGGTCAATAAAATTATATTGACTTGTTGTCAGTAAATGAGCCAGAAAATGCTTTCAGTTTCAAAGTAATTCTAATATATTAGCAGTTATTCCCTAAAAAAAAACTAAAAGAAATATGGAAACATTCAGTTCACCAGTGCTTTCAGTTTAGGCCATAGTTTCAGAATGCTCCTGAAGGTATATTATTGGCATTAGTTTCATCTAATGGTATCCTCAGATTGTAAACTTCTGAGTCATTAAATGATGCATTGTTCCCAACACACAGATCAAGATTTTTCTAAGTAAAATAAGATAAATAGATTCAGTTGTATGATAGTTTTCTGTGGGGGAACAGAATGTTCAAGGACAGAATGTAACAGTGCTTTATTTATAAAGACGGGTAATGACTTTCCACATAAAGGACAATGGCTGTGGAAAATACTTTTTTTTTTTAAATCATATCAGATAATGTGGCAGTATATAGAACACTTTTATAGGAAATACAGTGAAATTGTTGGAATGGGCCTATAGCCAAAAGAAAAAGCCCCAAGCCCAGTCTCTCACTGTCAATCTGAAAACACGTGTCTCTCCAGTTTTTGTAATCTTAGGATCCATAAATCATCACTTTTACTGTAGATGGGCATCTTGCTCAATCTCACATATTCCTATTGTTGAACCATAATAGTATTTGTTCGTTTAGGAACGTGATACTGCATATTAATGTGGGAGCTCCTTGACTAAGATTGTCAGTCATACAGACAAGTACTTGCAGTCATCAGGCAACATCTTTAATGATAAGCAGCATGTTTGCTGACACCTCATTGTGCTGCTTTTCTAAAAAAATACTGACATATCTTCAAAAATGGGATTGCTACAATAAAAGTAGGTCACCGCACTGCTGACTGGCACATCTTTCTATTCTGCTGTATCCTGTATTCTGCTTTCTAACATCTTCCATTCACATTTACAAAGCATAAATTTTCTACCAGCTTTTTAAAGATCTGGATGAAAATCATGCTAGTGAGTGAAAGGGAGCCTTGGATTACACTTAATTGAAGTATTTAACTTTTAGAAAACACCAAACCATTAAATTCTCTCTGCTCCTTAAGAGCTACATTCAGTCTTAAGAAAGCTTTACACAGTATAAACATGCCCAGACCCTTCTTTCTGCCTACCCAGGTTCAGTTGGTTTTTTTTCAGTTTGGTGGGTTTTTTTTCTGTTTTGTTTTGGTTTGGGGTTTTTAGTGTGTTGTTTTTCTTTGTTTGTTTGTTTTGGGGAGGTTTGTTGTTTTGTTTTGTTTCGGGGGGGGGGTTGGTGGGGTTTTTGGG
>VZTX01000022.1:36633-66264 GCA_013400915.1 Pardalotus punctatus | reverse complement strand
TGTGTGGGGGGGGGGGTTGTTTGGTTTTTGGGGTTTTTTGTTTGTTTGTTTTTTCTTTTTTTTTTTTTTTGGTTTTGGTTTTGGTTTGGTTTTTTTTTTTTTTTTGTTTTTTATGGAGACAATACTCTCTCTCTACTGTCCACATAATCTTGGAAAGATCCTGTCTGAAAGTTGCACCTTTAAAAATTTTTTTGTCAGCAACTGAATTGTTTATGTTGAATGACCATTGGGGAGAAATTTGAATATAATATTAACAAGATAGGCAGTTTTTTAGGCCAGTGGCAAGAGAAAGAGTGGTGGGCTGCCAGCCTGGAATATTTAAGACCACTGTTAGGGAAAACATCTAGTCCTTTCTTCTGACTGTGTCATGGTGCTATGAGACATTTCCTGGTTGCTTTCCAGGCTCTGGGAATGAATTCTTTAGCATTGAAAACAGACACGGAGGCTGTCATGGAATATCAGTCCTCTAAAATGACAGAGAAAACAGAAGAATGTTGATGATAATGATAATAATGATGATGATGATGTTTATCTGTTTTTCTGGTGTATTCAGAGTCTAACTGACAGCTGACTTTGGAGTTTGAAAGAGTTCCCTGTTCCTCATATTTTAGCAAGAAGGAAAACCTTATTCCCGCAGTATACTGCAGCATATAACAATTTAATCTGTTCTGAATTTTAAATTTTGTTACTGAAATGACTGTATCTGGTACTGGGGTTTGGATGCAAAGTAAAATTTTGACCTTATTCATTGAAATCTTTGTCTTGAAGACTTATTCAAGGCAATGTGTGCTCAGCTAGAAAAAATAATATTCCAAAATGTAAGTCAGTCGTGAGTCCAACATTTGCAGATAATCTGATGATAAAGGAAGTAAGGAAGTCAGATGGATGACATGCTGTCTCCTCAACTGACACAACCCAGCCTACTCTTCCAGTCCATAGTTCCCTTCTGTCTTGCACATTAGTTGCTTCAGGCTGTAGAGTGAAAGAGCTTTTAAAAACCTTCTCTTGAAAGTTGTTTCTTCCATTTGAAGTGATACATGAAAGTATCCAAATTCCACAGGCATGCTCATGGGTTTAATTTATAAATACTGTAGATGAAAATAACATAGATTAAATTTAATATCACCGAGGAATAGGAAAATGAACCCAAGTTGCCGTTTGCTTACTACCTCTCTGAACAATGTGACTAAATGCAATTGAAACAAAACAAATTTGTTGGATTTTTGTCTTTGAAAGTTGAATAGAAATGTCATAGTGTAACACGAAGGAGACTATAAAATGGAAAGCCCTCTCTGTAAAAGGGAATAAGATCACCACTGGATAATACTGTACCAACCTACAGCCTAAGTAGTTCAACAAAATTGTCCAGTTCCCATTGGTATACACTCTTCTGTAATAATAATAATGAACCCATATTTTATCTGTACTCTCATCTTGACCTTCTTGGCCAGTTCCTAGCATTGGCCCTCATTGTGTTATGAAATGACTGCCAGAGCTGACATCTTCGAGAATATCAATGCATTGGTCATTAAAAATTAAGGACACTGGTAAATATAATATAAAAGTACGTAGCAGCTGTTTTCCCCCCTCACTTTTAGCCATATTCCATCCCATCCATTACAGACAAAATAGGAGTCAATTACTTCTAGGGGGGAATCTAGCTCTTTGATGCTGTTCTGAGTTTTTTTAACACTTGGATTTTTCATTCCTAAAGAAGATTTTTTCTGAAGAAGTTTCACAGACTTTCCTAATGATGCTGCCTAATTTCTCCTTGGCTCAGAAAGCCTATTATCTGCAGCTCCTTGTGTGATTTATCCACAGCTTTCTGATCTGCATTGCTTTAGACTAGTGTACTTCCATAATGACTCATAGACTAAACATTTTTATCATTCCTCAGAGTTTGAGCCAGTAGTTCCTTAGAAAATTAGGAGTAAAACTTGCAGCTGAAACTAGGTACACACAAAATCAGAAAAGCACAGTGGTTCTCTGCTGTGGTCAGTCTGTGCAAACCACGATGCTGCATTTCAGGTGCAGTAATTGCAAAACGAGTGTGTGAATCTCAGCTGATGAACTCACCTAGTCAGGCCTTACACAGGAAGTGCAGATGAGAGATGACACTTTTGCCACTGATGCCATCTGGCCATCTAAACATCACAGCCTCCAATAAAGCATCCCTTGCAGCAGATCGTTACTAACAGTATCTGAAGATTCCCAACCTATACTCTCCTGCCTGTATTTGCAATAATTAGTTTTATGGTTAGGAAAACATATGGTCCCGAAGCAAGCTATTTTCCTGGCCTTTACAGATTTTTTATTTATAATGTTCACTTTGTGAGATAAAAGTGTAGCAGAGAGGTATAGAATTTAACTTGAATGGTGAGTTTTCTAAAAGCCAAAAGGGATTGTAAAGCTTTTGGAAAGGCCTTACTTTTCTGGCATTTCCCCTGGCAGTCAGCCGATGTTTGCTCAGCAAGAGCCCTTCAGGTACTCTGATTTATTTTGTTTTGCCTTTTCCTTTCTGTCCTTGCAGTTGGATTGTTCGCAGCTCTCAGGGTGTTTCAGGTTTGGATTTGGTAACCTGGGATTTTTCATTGTATTGATGCCCATTTTTGTTGCATAAGTTCCTCAGGGGCAAAGGAAATCAGACATTCATCTCTGATGGTGTCAGCATGGCTAGTAAAAGAATTTGGGAATTTCTGCTGTAGAATCTGGAAGTCTCTCTCATTATGAAATTAATTACTTTAATTAATATTTGATAAGGAAATTCAGAAAAGCAGGAGATGATGAGGATTTATAATGCCCTGAGAACTATTCTAACATATATATAATATGTAAAAAAGCTATTTAGTTTACCACGCCAAACTATAATTTTAATTCTCAATATTTCTTACTAATGAACATCATTTTCCTTTACACAATCACATTTTTGTTTTTTTTTTTTTTCTCAGTATGACCTCTGCTTTACTTGGTGGAGCTCAAGGATTTCATTATAGTTATTTGATGTGTTATTCTGCATTGGGTTTTGTCCTTTTTGATAATGCATCTGCTTAGCATGTTCTTCCCTATACCTGGTAATTAGGGAAACTAATTTTCTCATTAGATTTTGCTGCATTTGATTATTATGTGGTAGTTATCATTTAGAGCTTCACAAATGTTTTTGAGTAACTTTTTATTATAATAAAATATTATAGAGTTACATTTAAAGCATTATATTACTCTGATTTCATTTGCAATGCTGAGCAACAAATGTTTATGTAAATCAAATCCCAAAGTCTTATGTGGGGTGCTTAAAAAGTATGGACCATATGGGAATCATCTGATTACTAGAGGTACTGAGTATCGGATGAGGTATACTACTATTCTAATATATTTTATGCTCATGTATTTATATTTGTGTTTATGTATGCCTATTTAGTTAGAGCAATGGTTCTTGGAACAGATAAAATTGTGAAACTATGAATCAGAGACAGACTGGGATAAAAATTAGTAGAATTGCCCAAGTCAGATGCTCTGTTTACAACACAGTTTGGAGATAGAGTAATACAGATCATGACAATATGTAACTGACATTCTTAGGACTAAGACACACATATTTTTTAAATCTACAGAGAATAATTATATTGCTTCTATTGTGTGCATCTGTTCAGAATTCAGTTGCTGGTCTTTCCTGCCCTCAGCACTGACCTAGTCACTGAGGTCAGTCTGTTTCCTCCTGCATTAAGATGATGAAATAATGACCTGTTTCACTGGTTTGGCATGAAGAGATAGGCCTAAAAATATATCAGCTCAGGAAATTTGTGTGATTTGACAGTAAAATAAACTGCAGAGGAAAATTTTGTGGATGTGCAATATTAAATGACAAGGTAGGTTTAGTGCAGACTGAGGACGTGCATTAACTGTGATACCAAAATTTTATGCCAAGCCAGTGGGGACTAGAGAAATAGGGTATCTGAGGATACTGTTGATTTAATTCAGTGTGTCATGATCAATGAAGAGGAAAACAAATCAAGTTCTCATTTTTACAACAATTGTTGAGGCTTTAGGAAGCCCACATAGGTTTTGGCTTATGCTTTTTTCTGTTCTCTGACAGGTTAGCAGGTCATCTGTTTTTGCAGGCCTAGAATGGGAAATAGTAATAATTTTTCTTCTCAACCTCCTTTCTTCCTTCCAACCTCCTTGGTGTAATATTCTGTATTTTTTGATGTCTCATACACATTTGGACTGTGTATTTTTGACAGTAGATTTCTGGTGTGCTTAGATTTATTAGATTTATTAGACAGTTATTAGATTTCCCATGCCTCACAGTTATTGAGAAGATTTCTTTTTTTAAAAAATATATATTATTTCTGCCATTAATGTCTTCTTGGATTATAAATGTTACTTTATTGTCTTAATGCCATGAGCTAATTCAGATGTAGAACTGAAAAGTAAAGGTGCAAAATGAATTACAGGGAGGTTAAAACATTCTAAATGTTTAACAATAGGGAAAGTTATACTTGAATATTTGTATTATAACTACCTCAAAAGGGAAAACAGTCTTTCAAAGAAGGTTTTCCCAGTTGCAATCACTCAACTCCACCAACTTTGAAAATTGTTTATCATAGCAAACTCAACTACCATCATAAGCCCTGCCACCTTACCTTAGCCTCACTAAAATGCTTAAAACTCAATGTTGTAGTATTGATGTAATTATTTAATTCTGCTGGTGATAGTCATTTCAGTAGATATTGGCTCTTAAACCAACAAAGGAAGGACATGTGTTTGTAAGTGTTGATTGTAGCACTGTGTTACTGATGTGATAATCGGGGCTGGAGAGGATGACTTCTGTAATGAACTAGTTGGCTGCCTCGCATGCTTCTGTTTCTTTCAGATAGAAGGCTGGTCTTCCTTATATGGGATGAGAATAAAGAAACAATTATTTAGAGGTAGCATAGAAAAGCAAATTGATACACTTAAAAGATGCTAACTTATTTCCATGCTTTTTCTTTGTTTTTGAAAGAGCTAGTAGAAATATGTCAAGGAGCAGATGCAAGGAAGAACTTGCTTATTTGTCATCAAAATTTAGTTTCCATGTTTCTCCCTCAAGAATCAACTCAACTCATAAATGCTTATGCTGCAGTATATTGTGAAGGGATTTCTGGGAACTGTAAAATACAAAATATTTTATGTAAGCCTTACACTGGAAAGAATACAAGAAATTGCACATAATATGTAAAGTCTAGTGTTGTGTTTGATAGACAGTGGAGGGAAAAATAACAGACTTCATAATGCATGCCCTAAGCCATTTCTTTCGTAAAAAAATGTGAACTAAAGCAAAAACATAAATTAGACCTGTCATGTTTTAGGATGTTGTATCCCACATTTGCCCTAGACTAAATATTCAGGCGGTGTAATAAGCACCTCATGGCCAAATGCAGATTCTCTGTTGTAGATGAGGGTGTTCCCTTTGTTCTGGGGGGAGCTGGATCAGTCTACTTTGTTCTGTATCTGTAAATTTAGATATTTTTCTGCATGTAGTGGTACTCTGGATTGAACAGGAATATAAATGTGAAACAATTATTCTGAAGTAGCACTCTATGGGCGGCCTTTTCTCTTGTGATTGGAGTATCCAAAAACTGAACTCTTGGAATATTTATGCCTGACCAGGTTTCCCAGAATAAACCCAGTGTAGATATATCCAGATGAATACCATTCATATACAGCTGTTCTTCAGCAAATCTTCCTCTTTTTCATTGCAAACCTTAATTAAAATGCACACTCTAATTCTTGATCCGTATGATTTAAGACTGCACAAAAATGTAGTTTGCACAAGCTGCATATTTTTGTCAAGGGGTCATTATCACAATCAGATTTTCTCAAGAGCCCTGATTTTACTGCTTTTAACTGACGAGTTTTGCCATATCAAATTTGAATTTTCTACACATGGCTATTCAACATCTGACTCATTCTAATATTTAAAGTACATCTGGAGAGAAGTCTCTATTGGGATGCAGTTAGATATAAAAAATGGCCTTCTGAAATTGCACATTTAGAATGCTTACATTTCACATTAGAAAAAATCAAAACAAAATACATTTTTCTGGTTCATGTAATTCTAAACCAAGTCTCTTTGATACATGAGAAAGTTGAGATATAGGTCTCTGTCTACCAGACCTATATCAGTAGTCTGTAGAATCTGTATTCTGGATCCCCAAAATTCCAGAGGGAGAAAAGAGGGTTTTATAACATTTTTTAAAAAATCTGTATATTTATGAACTTCTCTCTCCATGGAAATTTTAATATTTCATATTTTCACTTTAATTTGAATTTGAATGAAGCTAAAAGCTTCCTTGTAAAATTTACATTCACTTCTGGTTACCAAAACGTGAGAAAAGCAGGAAATATGTGGCATTATTTTTCTTTCATTTGTTTTAACCTACTGATTTTCCTTCATGTCTGAAATGATTTTTCCCATACTATTTATACATATAAGCTAGGGATGTACACAACTCATTTGGGTGTAGTCTGCCTGTTTTTTTCTTGTTTTAAAAATGTAGGATAGTTTTCTTTAAGATTGCTCTCATCCATCTGCTTTCCTGGTCTTCCTACTTTTTGCACATAGACTCATTTGAGCAGACTCAACTTCAACTAATTCAAACAAAGATATACAACTTCCAGATAATTAAATCTAATAGAAATTATAGAAAAGATTTTGTATAGGAAAACTTTTATATTATCTGAAATATGCAGGATCTTATTTAATGTTGTTGCTAATGAGTAAATTTTAAATATCTTCTAGATGTGTGTACAGATGTCCACATATTACTTGTAAGAGCAAGTGGTGAATAGCCTTTGTATCAATAGCTTTAATTATTGAATGTCTTTTAAATATATTTTGCTTTCTTTCTGCTATCTGGATTTTTATATTTGTTTCATTTATCCTTTAGGAAATATTACTGATAATGTAAGGAAAATAACAAAGCCCTATGGTGAGATTTTCTCTGGCCCATATGCCACGTTTAATAATTTGCAGTGGGTTTCTTTTACCCATGTGAGGAAAAAAGCAATATTATAATTTAAAAAATTGTTAGTATTTCTCTAAAAAGCCTTCTATAAAGTGTACTAATCTGTCTAATTTAGCTGCAAAAATAAAACTATTTCCCCCAAAATTAAAAAAAAAAATATTGATGTTATCTTAGTTTTTCCTTTCTGTTTTGAATGGGGTTTTTTGCAAATTGTTCGTGACAGTCTCCTGTGAAGTGGATTGGAGCAGAGAGAGACATACACATGAAGTCTTGTTTAATAAGAAAATATAACCTGTATTTTGGGGTACTGCTAACATGAGAGAGTTGCTTTGAAACATTCTCTTTTAAAGCCAGCAGCTGGCATTTGAATGAGATAAGAAAATAATGCCCATCCTCTTCACAAAGGGCTCATGTTGCCTTTCTAGTCCATCATGTTCATCACTTTAGTCAATGTGTTTGATCTTTCATCTGAAAGACAAGCTAACTTGCAATTGAGGGTAACCTAACACTTTGACCATAGTACATATAATAAAAAAAATATTATCTATATTGGTATAGATAGGGAGGGAATTAGCATGACTGGTTTTGAACAACTGTCTGCTTGGCATTGATGTTTTCAAGTGGAGTGTACTTATGCTCCTAGTTCAGTTCTACAGAGAGTAATTGGGTGCTGGTCAGGAATAAAGGCAGTATACCACTCATTTGTCACTCTCCACAGTTATATGTAATATCCCTATACTTATCTCTAACAGCAAGAGTCTTAACATTTATCTCTTAGATACAACTGGAAAAGTTATGGCAAACCTAAACTCAGCTAAATGTCACTAGAACAATGTTGACAGAAGAATATTTGAGGGAGTTTCCTGTTTATTTTAGTAGCTTTTTCCAGGTGTTCAGAAATCAAGTTTATCATCCATAATAAAAACCTTTGCTGGGAGCAAAATATAAATAAGATTTGTGTAATAAGAAAATGCAAGAGCTCACCCTGGAAATGTGCACTCAAGAGCAGTGGGTAGGCATGCTGCATTTCCAGTAGGTAAGGACAGATTTGGCCCTGTCATTTTTGGGATGTAAGCAGATGTTTTTATATGAGCTCTCATAACCCACGCCATTCACCTAAATGCTGCCTGTGCTGTACCCCCATCTCTCTGTATGAAACACAGATGCAATACAGAATATTTTAATGTGCTTTTACCTTCTTATTCCTTTCTAACTCTGATTGTCATGGCTTTACTCTTGCACCAAGGCCGTCCTGCTGCTACAAACACTTTTGTGCATATAAAACTTTAAGATAAATGAATTAATTTCTGAGTTGTATGAATACAAGAGGAGGCTCCCTTAGGTTTTTGCAGTCTGTATCTTGACAAAGAAGATGCTTATGGAAGGGATAAGATATAAATGATGAGAGGAAGTGCATCTGGGAGTGCCATGTGCCCTCAGACTTAATGGTGTATTTCTCCTGAGTAAAAATGTTTTGCAGATCAATAAAATACACTAAATCTAAGCCATTTTTGTTGAATTTTTTTGAAGGAAACCCTCCCCCACACACAGAGTGATAGGGGGAGGAGAAAGAAGGAATGTGACAGTTTAAATAGAAATAAAACATCTGCAGAAGAAGTTGAGGCTTTTCCTAAGCATGAGCCAGTGCACTCAACCATTGCAACATGATTTGAGGAAACATAAAGTTGGCATGTGTACAGAAAAATAAAAGATGAAGGGTTTCTAGGGTCTAATGAAGCTTGTTGTTTTTGCTCTTTTGCTTTTAAAATCTTTCAGACTTGGTGTAAGAAAGTGCTCACTGCTTGCTCATACAGAAAATACATGGACTTCTGCCCAGAGACTATGTAGAAAATATTCTTTAAAATTTTCTCATTAACAATGTTAAAGACAGAAAAATATTATTTAAATTATTCACTTACAGTGGTGACACTGAATGCAAAATCTGAATTATAAACTATGTATGGTATCTATTAAAAGCACTCCCAAATACAATATAATGTGTTTTTCTAATCAATAATGACTCTCAATTCTATTTTAAAAGATAGTAAAAAAACCATAGCATTTTGCTGTTTTGAAGAATGGAAGCTGCCTTGTTGTATATCCTCTGATGATCTTCCTCCCACTGAGTGATCTTGTTCCTTTTCAATTTTGACTGTAAAGGCTGGATTTGAAAAATATGTTAGTGTATTTTATTTTTTTAACACAAACTGTGGGATTTTTAATGTAATGTTCAGAAGGAAGAAATAGCCATGAGATCTGAAATTAGATTCAGAGATTGGATTCAATACCATTTTAAACCAAGTTTAAATGAAATGAAACCTCACTTGGTAAATTTTTATTGGGAATAATTGAACTGCTTTTATTTTTAACTCAGCTTAAACTTGTCTGTATGTGCTTGGAGGATGCAAATCATGGTTGCAACATAAACAAATGATTGGTTTGTCACTGTTCAAACTGTCATATATATGCTGAGTGTGTGGTTGGCTAGATTTATAAAAATATTCAAACATTGCTGTGGCACTGGCATCAAGACAAGCTTTAACTGATCTCGTCTGAAGTGAGTGGTTTTAAGTTGTTTTGAAAAACCAACTAAAAAACAAACAAACAAAAAAAGGCTATTCTTTTGATACTACTTAACATTAAAAAGATATGCCATGGGTTATCAGATTTTTTTAATCAATCTGGAAATATAGCAGATGCCCAGTTATTATGAAGCTTGTAGCTGAGAAAGGTTTCCAACCATTTGCATGTTAGATTATGCAAATTTTGTGTAAATACGTGCTATTTTCCTTAGAATCTGAGTCCTTTAAGATGTTTGCAATTTAACATCCTTCCCAGCCTTTTCCAAGTAAAGTAAATCTCGTACTTTCAATAAATGGATATACAAATATGTGCCCTGAATCCAAGAACTCTTTCCTTCACTGTGTGCTCTCTGCTGTATAACTTCTTCCATATAAGTAAATTATTGTGATGTTTGCATTCTAAACATTCCTCTGTCCTCATTATGGATCTTTTCTTGTCTCTCACCTGCTCCTATCTGTGGTTTATGATACCATCTCACTGTAATGAGCTTACATTAAAGCTAGTGTGCTGGAACAGAATTCACCGAGTGAAATCTGCAGCACCTCTTAGAGAGCCCCACTGACTTTTGTCAGACTTGCAAGGGCAAACTCTTGTCCTGATCTGACTGCAAAGTTCAATTGCAAGAGAAAACACATGGATCATAAAATAAAACCAGAAGCTTGAGAGAAGAGACTGTTCTAGGGAATTTTATTTTCTCCACTGGATTGGAGCTAGGAAGAAATGGAGCATCAGGTCTATCCATGAAAACAGAGGTATGCCCAGTAGGGAAGCTCGGGAAGATAATGGATGCAACTTTAGCTGAATAGGATCCTGGGCAGCTTATGGAAAGAGAAATCCTCCCCTGGAGGTGATAAAGAACACCTGCATTAACATTCTACTCTGAATCACCATCTGCAGAAGTCTGATTTTTACTGACTGTGTAGGGAGCCTAGGGAGACCTGCCAACTCACTTAGCTATCAAAGTGAAGTACCTGAAGTCAGCTGAAGTGAAATTTAGGGTTGCCTTCTTCTCTTACTGCCAGATCTCACAAACAAAACCCGAGACAAATGGGGCCACAGGTCATTGTAGACATCCATGTGTAAACAATAAAATAAATTCAATGCATTCTACGCTTCCCGTTCATTTTCCATCACTCAGGATTGTGGTGTTCCTGCTGTGCCTCTCTCCCTCAAGCATCAGTGCTAGACATCCCACGTCTGGCCTCTCCCCAGGGTTTGTCCCCTGGCCTGAGCCGTCTGCCTCAGCCTTACTCATTTCTGTCAGAGTATTTTCATCCTCTGTACCTAGACTGAGGAACCTGGATTCCTGTGAGCTACTCACCAGGTGGATGTTTTTGTTGCTCCACAGGATAATTTTGAGGGTCTTCCTGTAATCAAAGCATGCAGTTTAACTCTTAATTGTAGCAAGAGACTTTCTTACTTTTTATGTTGTAGCTATGAAAGTATCCCATAAGCTTTCCAAGCATTTCTGAATAGAAAAATGGCATTACCATTGCTCCGTAGAGGAAACAGTTGTTTCATAAATACTTACTATGGAACTGTGAGAAGGCAAGTTCACTAAAGGAAAGTTATATCTTCCTCTAGACCAGATTTCTTAAAGCCCCATTCAACCTGGCCTTGATCACTTCAATGGGTGGGGCATCCACAACATCTATGGGCCATCTGTTCCAGTGTCTCACTGACCACACAGCGAAGAATTTCTTTATATATTTAATATCTAATCTAAAGCTACTCTCCATCAATTTAAGCCCATTTCCTCTTGTCTTATCACTACATGCCCTTTAAAAAGTTGCTCTCCATCTTTTTCATAAGCTCTCTCTTACTTCTGGTGGGCTGCTAAAAGGTCTTCCCAGGGCTTCTCCAGGCTGAACAATCCCAATGCTCTCAGCCTGTTTTTATAGGAGAGGTGCTTCATCCCTTTGATCATCTTTGTGTCCCTCCTCTGGATTTGCCTAAACAGGTGGAAAGTTGGATAGAGAAACAAGAGTCACGTAAAGACAGACTGAATGTGTCCCAGTTAATGGCTGAGCAGTTGAGAGTTCATTCCAGTGGGACCAGCAGAGTGGCCATGTAGAGTCTGCCTGCAATCTCTCCATTCCCTTTCCATGGGTAGCAAGGAGCAGAGGCCCAGGAAAGCTCGAACCACAGCAAGCATGGGGCGATGTTTCCCTTAGTTTTCAGAAATTTGCTGCTTAGGGACTGAGCTGGTATTCAGGTGTTTCACAACTATCACTATCAGTTTCTTCTAGTCATCTGCCCAATCATTTTTTGACTGCATGTTCCTGTTTGTCCAGAAGCACAGGCAGTGTCACAAGATCATGACTGTCACACACTGTCACTTTCCAGCTGACCTTGATGGATGTCCTTGACACTTCACCCCACACCGACATGGCTGTATCTCAGAAAGTCCAGAGTGACCAAGCAGTCATGACTGGTGGCTGTCCAGGGGTGTCCCTGTCTTTACAGCTGGAACTGGAACCTGAGAGCTCCACACCTCTTAGGTGGATGCTACAGGGTCTCTCAAGGGCCCTGTTAACTCCCTCTAAGATGTTAAAGAGGAGCATGTTCCCTTTCCTTCCCCTCAGAGTACAGAGTTCATACCCCAAAGGTCAGGATATTCTTCTATGGTATAAATTAACCTCTCTCTGCTAGAGGAGGGAAATAAATTTTTTATGAGTCACTAGGTCTGTCTTTTTTTTTTAATGCCTAGACATCATTTTGGGGGTGGCGTTTAGGCTGCTAAATCATTTTTCTTTATATTATCTTACCTTGAAAGTCTTGCAGACTCTAGTAAGCACCTGCAGTTTTAAGGCATCTGAGTTTAAGAAAAGGTCATCAGCAAAACTCATATGTGTTCTCAGAAAAATAAAAGCCTCTGACCTAGATTCATCCTACTTGCTTTGACACTGAGGTTTGTTCTTTTCATAGAGCCAAAACAGGTTTTCAGCTGCAGAACCACTTTGCTTCCCGCTGTCACTGCCTAATAAAATAATGCACAGGTTTTTGAAGGACGTAGTATTTGATGAAGAAGGATTGTGATTTACCAAAAATGTAGACCAGCCTATTGATGGCTCAGATATTTAGTAAGGTAATTTTCTGAAGAACTGTAAACTAACCAGATGTAGCCTAGAGTCTCAAAGGCATCAGGTTAGGAAATTTATCGAAGAACTGACAAGAAAAGTACCAGCTAAGTGAAAAAAATTGCTTAAAACCAGCACTGATCCTCTGCCTTAAAAAATACATTACTTAAATAAAACATGGTAAAAATTATATTCTTAGACTAAGCACAAAAATACTTGAATTAGCCTATATGGTACCAAGTACCACTTCACTAGAGAAAACCCCCTGCTTTTTAAAGCACTGGATTCAGTAACTCACAAATCCCAATCCCACCCTTATGCTGATTCTCTGTGTCAAAATAGCATGGGGTTCACCTTGATTCATTTTTAAGCAGATTAAAACATATTCAGACTCTTTATGAGTGGATTATATTAGACCATTTTAATCTACCTTAATCCACTATTTTTTTTTTTTTGCCCCTAAGGACACATTCTTAAAAATATTTACAATAAATTGTATTTAACTAGAGTATGCCTGTATATAGAACAAGGATGAAAGCATGTCTTGGAAAATGTTTGAATGTTTTGAAATATCCTTAGTGAGAAAGCATTGGGATACTATTATTTTGTGCATATCTGTCTATGTATTTTTCAAATTATGTATCAAGTTTGCCTAGATGTTTCCTAATGATAGCTTTTTCTGCCACTTGTGAGGTTTGTTGTTTCCTGCCTTTTTCTAATGTAGCTTCAAAATCACTTTGATTCAAAGGGAATGGTGACAGCACTCAGAAAGCTCAGTGTCCACTTCCAAAACCATATAATTTCCATTTGTCATTTTATTTGGGATTGGATGCTTCACATAATTTGCTGTCTAGTCTGAGTTTTTCACGTAGTAGAGAGGTAGAGTTCTTTCTGCCAAGTTCCCTTTTCTAAATTGGTTGCAAGTACTGTCTATGATGGTGTAGATTCTTCCCAGCAGTTTTCAGCAAAGCCGTACACTATGGAGCCACAAGTCAGGTTTATGTCACTTCTCTCCTTCAGCTGTTTCCCAGAACTGCTCTATATTAAGCCCACATTATCATCTGCCTATTCCTGACTATCAGATAGCTACTGTTAAAAATTCAAAGCTTTTCTTGGTGATTGCATTGTAAAAGCATTTCATAAATGGTTTGATTCAATACTTGAGGCTTGTTAAGTAAACTGTTTTACATTATATCCAGCTCCTTTCACCAAATGAAAGGAGCAGAACAAAGAGATACGTTGTCCTTAATGCACACTGAGTTTTTACCTCTCCTGATCAGTGCTATTTCATGAGCAAAGTTGCTCATCAAAGATGTTTCCTCACAGGATTTACATATTCTCATATTAGATATGCCATTGTGTTTCTTTTTATTTCTTTTCCTGTAAGAAAGTGTTTCTTTTTAAGATGCATTGTTTGCCCAGAAGAAACCTGTAGATATGCTTGTAATCACTCATTGTGACCACACAATACTTACTGTAATTACAGCATAGTTTCCCATTGGCAGGCAATGTATATCTGTTCCAGTCAGCCCCTTGTAAACAACAGTAATTAAGTTTATTTCAGGATAAAAAATCAGAGGAGTTTCAACATTATCAAAATATGAGTGTATTGTGAGAAAGGAAAACAAAACCAACTGTCTTGATCAATTTCTTAATTTATTTCATAAATTTTAATAAAGGGATCCCAGAGAACTTCATTCACCACAGAATGGAATGGTAACATCTGCATCTTCAGTGGTACATATTTGTAAAAAGTATTTTTAAAAATATATTTTGAAATAATGAAGTTGATTTCAAATCAGGGGAGAAGGAATGTTCTCCAGAAGCAGTAATTTTTGCTAAAGATGATACCTTCTATTCAGTCTGAAAACAGATATATAAAAAAGAAGTCATTACTGGTTAACAGTGCTAGAGCTCCCTGACATCCCTCTTGCAGAAGCAGTTCACATCCTGTGAGAGTTTTTTAAGGATCTGAAACACAAATCCTTTAAAAATGCCTGTCTGCTTCCCTGCACTCTGATTTTGCTTTTCCATTAAATGGGAAAGAGATGAAGTAACAGGTACAGTTTTTGTCACTGACTGATTGACATGGGGGCTGTACTGATATTGAATAGATTAAATATGCCCAGATCTGTTTTCTCTCCTGGAAGTCAGTTGCTTCCACAACTGGATTTCTTAGTTACCAAGGCAGAGGGGCCCCAGGTAAACCTGTGCTGACTCTCAGGCTGGTTCAGGAGCTGTTCTGAAGGGTATTAATGTGCTTGAGCCAAACCCACACTTTTCTAAAAAAGTATTTTATACAGACAGTCAAATTCCACAATAGGGGAATGTTTTCTAGCACTGTTAAATTTCCATGTTGGGAAAATGTAATTTGTACTCTTAATATATTTACTCATAATTTTATAAAAGTTTTCTAACATCTTTGTAAGCTGAAATTCCCTTAAAATTCTTATTAAAATAATTCTTTGTGATGGAATGTTATTTCTTCAGTCATCAGGGTTCAGTTAAGGGAGCACAGTGGCCAGATAAAAGGATGAGTCATAGTGAGCTGATTCACAGGCAGAAGAAGAGAAAAAGTATTTTTCACATAAGATTTAATTTATTATTTTGTAGCTTTATATTTACAGCTTTAAAAACTCACGACTGTGTTGCTTAACTATGCACAGATACAAAGAATGGAGAGCAGTACTGAGCACTGTACAGGGAAGCCTCCCCTATGAGATTCTGAGTATATCT
Source organism: Pardalotus punctatus (assembly GCA_013400915.1). Taxonomy (NCBI): domain Eukaryota; kingdom Metazoa; phylum Chordata; class Aves; order Passeriformes; family Pardalotidae; genus Pardalotus; species Pardalotus punctatus. Next base: position 50,861 of record VZTX01000022.1, on the reverse strand, counting down.
TCTCGTGAATCATCTTTTTAATGCAATGGGCCTATACATTTGAACATAATAACTCAAATATATGTGTATGACCAGTCTGTGTGCATAAACCAAATATCTGCCCTTCTGCTGCTGTTTATGAATTGTCACACTTGTTCTACAGTGAAAATTATTCATCCTTAGCTCAGAAAGGTGATCATAAGTAGATACTCTGGGTAATTGCTTTTAATGGGGGAGTGCATTAGCAGATAAATATTTGATTTTTTGATCCATCAGGAAAAATAATCAAAATAAAAGGAAAGATAGGCTATGCTACATTGTTTTCTTTTTTGATGGCTAGTGCCAAAGGTGTAGCACCAAAAAATGAACAAGCTGTAATGACAGCAAGTCATGTAACTAGTCTGAACAGAGTAAATATATAACATTTAGTCATTGCTCCTCCAGTCAAACTTCTTTTCCTGTGGAATGCAATGCCAAACAATTTCTAATTCTTTTCCTGCTAGTACTGCTCTTGAAAGTATATGCTGAGTCACTTACACCATCTGTTATCTGTGCACATATCAGCAGAGAGAAATGTTCAGAAGTTTCTGAAGACATCTGCTTATTTCACTGAGCTTACCGATTCAGGGTTTTTCTGTTTTAAATCATATGTACTTGCACACTTCCTAAAATAGACTCTTCCTCCTTGCACTTCTTAAGAATTTGAGAACACCAGGATTTTTAGTCTTCCAAGTCTGATCCCACCTTGCCTTTGTTTACTAGTTTTAGAAAGCAGGATATTCAAAATAGAAATAGCTTTGATAAGAATTAGAGGTTTTACAGGGCAGTGCATTCACCATTGCATGAGCTTTGGAACAGTAAATATTGGACACCTTTCCCTTTGGCCAATTTGGTTATTCATTGTGAATTCAAACAATTTCTTTAAAAGCTGAAATCCAGAGGTGTTACTTGCTCCAATTTCCTGTCTGAGGTACAGTATGATACTGGAGGCAGAAAATTATGCTGCTTCCTCATGGGAAGTAAGAAAAATAAAAATCTAAAACAAAATATATATACATGGATTACTGAGGAAATTATAGATTCAATACAGAGGCCCAGTTCTAGTGTCATATTTTGTGCATATGAGTAGTTGGCACAGGGAAAGAAACACATGGCCTTTTTTCTAGCTGTGTCAGGCATTTCTGGTAAAAATTTCACTAACATGCATGTATAGGCTTTTCTAAGCATGCCTTTTTGAGTAGTTAAGTTATAAGTAACTCTTCAGTTTAAGAAGTCTTTAAGAAACTGCTGAAAATAATGACGTATAAACAAGTATGCAGCCATAACTCATGGCTGTGTAAGACATAAATACAGCTTAATTAAATCCTTGATGGAAAAGACTAATTTTTTTACAGGATATTTGACCAGCCATAGCTCATATCCCCCAGATTTTAGGCAGATGTTTCCTCAGGGCCTGCCACCATGCAGGCAAGGGTGCTTTGTGGTTTATTCAGCCTTTGAAGCCTCACCCATTATTTTGCACTTATTTTGTGCAATGGCTTCCCGGAATAATGCTAAAACCAGAGGGCTTATAGAATGTCTAGCTGCCTTCATGGTCAAATAAATTAAAAGTGCCCAACTTTTTCATAGGCACTGGGGTAGGACTGCTTTAGGAGCTACCTACTGTGTCCATAAATCTCTTCTGGGTGTCAGCACAGGACAAGCTCAGAAGAAGCTGAGCTGCCCACAAGGAAGAGTTCCTCGCCCGCACCAGCTCCAAAGTACAACTGCTTTTGCTTGAGAGAGTGCTGTGGGGCTGGTGTTAGACCAGGGGCATTTCTAAGAGTGAAACCATGTGAACCAAATTCCAGAGCTTGGAGATGCTTTCTGGTACTTTTTAATTCACTAGGATAGAGACTATCTATACCATGTTGAGATTTTCCTTCTTTCAGATATCACTTACTTTCAGAAGAACCTAAAGACAATGGTGAGCATGAAAGACTGGGTGTGAGTGATAAGGCAAACTCTTTCACAGAGAGGCTACTTCCCCACTTCTACTAGAGTTTGGAAAACGAGAATGAGGATGAGTTGAAAATACTTGTAGGAACCATTTCATCTAATTATTAAGCCAATTTTCGCTCCATGATTGTAAAGCATGCCCTTGCAAACTGACAGAACCATTTCTGTGACACTTGCAGTAAATTGTGACGTGAGAGAAAAAAGGGACTGATGCAAAAATGAGGAAACCATTACTGTCTGTGCAACAGTCTCCTTGGTAGGAGATTTCTGAATCCGTTTCTATCTCAGTGCAAGGATATGGCTGAGGAAAGATAAGCTGTGCCTGAGGGAATGACTACAATATGGGAGTGGAATTGATTTGTCTTATGACAACAAAATTTCGCGATAAATACCTCCATAGATTACAGTTAAATAGAAATCTTTTTTTAATCCCCTGAGAAAAATAATTTGGCTTTTGTTGTTGTCCCTTGGAAGGTGCTGTGTGGGCCTGCTGTGATTTATTTGTTTTGAGGTGAAAAGTTAATATTACAAAAAGATATTTGCAGGAGTCTTACGTGAAATTATGGGACAAACCATAACATCCTTTGGTGAAGGAAAAGACTTGGACACAGATGTAAAGAATCAGAAGTGCCCTGGAATTAATGTATTCTTCAGGATAACTGCAAAGTTAATGCATATAGTTACAGAACTAATTGCAAATGATCAGTGACCATTCCTTTCACAAATGTGAGGATTTCCTAATGTCATCAAGATAGATTATGTAATCAATCCTTGGATAAACAGCTTTGGTATTTCTCACAATTACAGTCTTTAATAGTTTTTCCAAATTAATGTCATTTAATCTAAAACTTTTTAAACCGATTACTGCTAATCTGGAAACAGTGATCAACTCATTGTCAACTAAGAAATTAAATGCCCTTTTTATTAATTGGTAGGTGATTTTTTTAGCTTGTAGAGGATTTTTTGTTGTTGTTGAGTTTTTTTAATCTATACATTAAAAACAGAATATTACCATTTGGGGAAACATTTAATGTGTATTTATATAAATTTTAATACTGTATTAAGATTGTGTTAAAGAAAAGATGACTGTATAAAACCAGGATTTCCTATTTCATAGAACAGACTTTTATTAACTCAGATATTATCTGAGAATGTGTCATGTAAAAATTTCATGATGCAGGTGCAAAATTACTTCTTATTAAAAAAAACTCACTGTAGGTTAGTAACAGAAAACAGCAAAGAGCAGCATGTGGGAGCAAGGTTGTGGAAAATTCCAACCTCTCACAATGAAACAGTTAGTGTTACTCCTGCCAAACCCTTAGGTTATACAGTGCTAATGGGAAAATAATTAAATAATTTTTATTTCCTTTAGTAACACTGGTTGTAACATACATGATGTATAGGATTTGACTTTAGAATCAATATTCTTTTTAAGTGGTTTATATATGGAATAAATCATTGAACCACACAAGTAACTGCACTGAAATCTGCACCCTCCACAATGGTATTTGTTGACCAGTATTTTTAAAAAATATCCCCATACAAAGTAAAAATTTATATATATATATATATATATAAATAAAAGCAGATATGTAGTTAAATATATGTTTCTTTATTTTGTTGGACATTTTTAGTTATTTTTCTTCTGTCATTATAACTCACTTATTCCCACTTTTTCCCTTATTGTACTACTTCTTTAGTAGTATTTAATTTATTTTTCACTCACCCTGTTACCCTAAAGAAACATTATTTTTATTTTGTTTCTTATTGCTGCTCCTCACTTCCATTTTCTTATTCTTTCTTAAAACTATGATATTTTAAGTAAAACTGTGATTCACAGACTTGGAAAGTATCTCAGTCAAGAAGTAAAATCCATCAGTATTTAGATTAACTCAGAGACTTTGATGTAAAAATATAATTTTTTAGAAAGTATTTTAAGTGAGATTTGTCACACCAAGGATGGGATAGAAAATATTGATAGGCAGGACCAAGATTAGCTTTTATTTTTGTTTAGTAATTATAATAGTTATTCTAAAAATTTTAGGAGCAATATCCAATTTACAGAGCCCTACAAGAACTGAAGATTTGATCTCACGGTCTCCTGAATACTGTGGCTTTAATAGCACTACTTGTAGCCTTGAAAAAAGATATATTTCATCTAACATGCGGTTTATTGTTTTTCCCAATATAATCTCTATAAAGCACAACTGTTAAAGTATTTGATATGGGTCTCTAATAATTTCCTTATTATTATTTTTACACAAAGGTGCTTGATGCCAGCTGGAAGAATAGGTCTTCAAAATAAGCAGAACCTTAATTTTCTTAAGTTGCTTTCCTGAGAAATAGGGAACTTGCATTAGAATACTTGCGGTAACCCTGACGGCAAGGAGCTTCTGTGCTCAAACTGAGTAGTTGAATCCTGAACTGGTGATTTTTCAGGAATGATTCTTCAATTCTTTTATTTTTTGAGGCCCAAAACTTATTTCCTTAATAGTCACTGAAACCTACCTGGCTCCAGTCTATCTAAGATAACTTTTCTTTTTTGTTTTTAGTGATGACACTCAAAACCTATTTCTTAGCTATATTTATGACACCAAATTTTAACTTGCATAAAAGCAACAGCTCACAAATCTGAAAATATTTTACTTACAACATGAAACAAGTGTAAGCACAGAGAAACCGCTAATTATTGAATTATTATATTAGTGAATAAGTAATAACTACGTCATCTGCAATACAACAATTGGCAGCTTATTTTCTGTTACCAGTTATTTAGGCTAATAGAGGGTCTAGAAAAAGCATTTTAATAGCTGCAAAGGGCAAGGATAGTTAGTAACCTTGGCATTTAAATGGCAAGAGAGCAAGCTCGCAGCTCTTTGGGAAATTAGAGCATTTGAGTAAAGTTTGTATCAGTAGAAGAGAGAGACAAATATTAATATGTCATACATAAACTTTATATATAAGTGCTACTGCTGAGTTGGAGATTTGTGATAACAAATTTATTAATTTTGGTCCTGTATATTAGACACTAAACTGTATAACTGAAAAATCTTTCTCATGTCATCCCAGTTCTTCCTTCACTTCTTCGTTTTTTTAATTTGTTCTCAGTTCTTTTTGTGGTTAATACTGTGTTTTCTCATGCGCGCTGCATGCCTGAGAGCACAGTTTGTCTCCCTGTTCTTGTTTCATCCTTTTGGCTAGGAAAATAGAAAAATCTGACAAGGAGTCCCAGGGCTTTTTGGAATGTGCTAAGGTGTCTCCTTTTTGCTGGGAACAGCCCCCTTGCCTGTCTTTATGTAAAGCTAAAGGGAGTATGCTGCCAACATCTTTGCCGTTTTAAAACCTTGAGCAAGAAGTCGTGTCCTTGTAATCTACCAGAGAGACTGAGAAGGGGTAGCTACACATCAGAAATGCAGGACCTAGGCATCACCTTTTTTTTTTTGAGCTTTCACAGGCTGCAGATATGAACAGACGTTTGCTATGATGCAGAATAAACAGAGTTCTTTTCAATTGAGGTTATTCCAGTATAAACACAATAATACAAAAAAACAAACAAAAGAGAAACCGACAAAAAACCCTACCAAAATCAGAATAAGCAGATATTACAACAAATAAAATTGTTTTATTCTGTCCTTGAAAAGTGAAAGGAAGTTAGTAAGGTAAATATGGTTGTGTGTTAAAATTGACAATTCCAGAAAGAAAGGAACAGGGCCAGAGGATAAAACAAAAGACCACCTTATTGTGCTTCATAACTCTGAGTACTCAGCTTTTTCTAATCCATCTGCCATGGGCTGTAAAATAAAACTGACCTTTAGTCTCCTTGTAATTAGGCTAGCACCCACATTAAAGAATACAATCATGTATTAAAAATAGTCAATTTTATTTCATCTCACAGTGATAAGTATTATCTGTCAGAATCTCTGACACTTTATCTAACAATTATTTTAGAAGGAATATCTCTTCTCAAGCATAGAGGATACATTACCAGACTACTCTTTCAGAGCCAGCAATCTATGATCCCACTAAACAGGTACAAATGTAATTTTCTCTCCAGCTGCTCTCAGGCTCAGTCACTTGTCTCTTTTCTTGCAGAACGATTCCTGGGGAAAACAGTACTCCTATGCACTCTTCAAAGCCATGAGCCACATGCTCTGCATTGGTTACGGAGCCCGCGCCCCTGTCAGCATGTCCGACCTCTGGATAACGATGCTGAGTATGATTGTGGGGGCTACGTGCTATGCCATGTTTGTTGGCCATGCCACTGCCCTCATTCAGTCTCTGGATTCCTCACGACGACAATATCAAGAAAAGGTAACTCATTCTCTCATAACTCCTGAAGTTCTGAAATGGATTAATGGGATGTTTCCACTGTGGAAAAGGCAGTATGACTTTACATTAAATACTCTGGCATTGTCTTAATCCTGTGGCAGATGGCATTGAACAAAAAAGGAGTTCAGAACACTCCATGAGTTCAGTGTATTTCTGCATAAACCTGCTTTGCTTAGAGAGCAGCCAGTTCTTGATGTTCAGCTTCCTCTAAACTTTTCTGTGAAAACTCTATCCCTTGCTTCAGACTTGCTTTGTGTCCTTTTGCCACATTCTGTAGGTACTTGATCCAGGTAGCTTGAACAAGGGCCTTGAGCTTGATAGCTTGGGCATTTCTATACAATCTCCTGTCATTCCTTTGAAGTGCCATTCAGGGATCACCCTTGAACATGTTGAAAGAGTGGCCTTTAAATGAGGACCCCACCAAATCAATTAGTTTTGTTTGCAGCTTTCTCAGAGAAATGCTCAGAAGAGGTTTTCCATTTGCTTAGTAACAATGTTGTTGACATGCGAATCCAGAACCTGTAAGGTCCTCTCCAAGGTCAAAACAGATTGTCAACAAAGGGTAGAAAAGTAGAAAAAGGTAAATGAAGGAGAGTTCTTTCTAAACAGGAGGGAAAATATTTTATTCCATGTAATATTGGAATTAAAAATATATTAATAGGTACAGGGTGGGAACCTTCTGGAGTAAGTACTAATTAAAACTGTCAGTTTTGTAATAAAAATCAGAGACAAGTGTCGATGAAGGTATGAAACTGGAAAATACATCCAGGAATGATGGCATAAGGAGGAAAGGATCAGAATGAACCACAGCAAGGGACAAAAAGAATGTGCTGAATTACTGAGGTGCTTAAAAGATGACAAACTCGTTATTATGGTAAATGGGGAACTGGAAAAGCCATACCAGGGGAGAGGTCAGCTGAGTAGTGAAATCAGAGTTCACATCAACAAATAAGAAACACAGCCTGAGCAATAGTATTTGGCATGTGTCCATAACAAGGTTCAGAAAGGCAAACTGGGCAGAAATCACAGTATGATGTAATACAAACCTGAGGGAGAAACCTGGCAGAGACTAAGTAGCAGAGAGGGTGACCCTGGCATCTGCTGAGGAAGAAGAGGAATGACCCGAATTTGCTAGGAAAGAAAGAGGAAAAAAAAAAAAAAAAAGAAGGATGGATTGGGGCATTTTCTTTACAAGGAAGAAAAGCGTGAGGAAACAAGAGTCTGTGGGTGAAAAAGGGTTTACATTCAGTTTTGTTAAGCTCACATTGCAACAAGATCATGGTTTCAATATATGAGAGACAGGAAGAGGTAAGGGATGAGCTGTAAGTTCAGTGACAGAAAAATTAGCTTGTGGCTGACAAAACAGCTGCTCAAAACAGAAGTTTGTAAGCAAGAAATTTCACACACTGTAGAGTCGTGGAACATAAGTGAGAAGGAGAGATTTAGAGAGAGAGGCTAGATGAGCATTTAAACCAAAATTTGAGTTCTGTCAGTGACCATGTGAAACCCCCTTGTCATCTCAGTATAATGTCAGAGGGCTAATCCTTGTAGGTTATGTAACCCAACTGGCTCATTGGGTCTGTTCTGTGAACAGAAAGAAATTATCAAAATCTGACATTTCTAGGAAGCTGTGGGACAGAAACATCATAACCATGGACATGAAGTAATACTGTAGTTTCATTAGATGTTATGGTCAACATATTTAAGAAATCAGAAGAAATGTCACTATTCACCTGAAATCTCGTCTCAGTCATTATCCTCTGACCTTGCTGGCTGCAGCACTATATCACAATGTTTTGAGCATCAGAAATATTGTACAAGTGTAAACATATCCATATATTTTAAACTGTGCTGAGTAAAGCCAGTCTCATTTGCACTTTTGGTGTAAATTAAAACCCAGCAGCAGTCAAGCAGTATTGCATTTCTTATCACTTCACATAACAGCAAACAAAAATTTTTGTTTGCTTGTTTGTTCTCTGATATTATGCACACACTTTATTAAACATTACCATAGAAATATCTGGCATTTTTCAGTTCCTGCAATTGTCAACACATTATTTTTCTTTTTGTTTTTAATTCTTACTGGTTTCCTGACTTCAGAAGTAAAAATTTAGCATGCCACTGACAATCAGAAATTTAAGAAATGAGCCAGAAATTGCATATTTCTGTGCTTCAGAAAAAATGTTTCTTATTTTCTGTAAGCTATTTGTATGCTGTCTATTAAGGGCTAGAGATTATGGATGTCTTGAATAAAGAGGTTTTTTTCTACTGATTTCTGAGACCCTGGATATATATGTAGTATCAGCTACAACAACTATGAAGACACATTTGTGTATTCTTAACAATTGCTTTATTATAGTTTAATCATATTTTGAAGTAAATATTTGATTATAACATAATAATTATAAGCCATTACTATAAATTTCTAATGAGTATTCTATATTTTCCTTTACTCTGCAAACTAGATAAATGGGTAGCACAAAGACCAGTTTGTGTTACCCATTTTGTCATTATATTTTCTAAAATATTGGCAGATAAAAATTGTTTGTATTTCATTTATCTGAGACTTGAAAAAGGGGTAGATCAGATGTCTGGCTACAGATTTCAGAACTTTAATATACTCCATTATCCATTTTTGCATAATGCATTACTTTTTTCTTTCTTCTGAAATTAAAAAAATCAGGAGAGTGAGAGTTTTTTGATTTTTTTGGGCTTAAGGGCTAGGATCAACCTCTTTTTTTTGACATATACATCTAGGGTTTTGTATTTATTGGCTCCATTATTTTCTTTGTAAGAATTATGGAAAATAATGAAATTAACCTTAAGTGCTAGGCAACATAGATTGATAGTGGAGGCTAAGAAAGAGGTTATTATTTGATTCTTCTCTGAATAACGTCATAAATGTACCTGTGGAAGGCAACTCAAAAAAGGAAAGTTCTGGTCCTTCTCACATTGAAAGCAGCCAGAAATGAAATATTTGCTGAAATCTCTCTCATTCACATCCTTCCAAAGCTGAAGGTATGCAAAACTAAAACAAAGCTCAAAATGGAAGAACTACACAAGGGAAGACAGGAAAGAGATTTCATTTAGCCAAGTTAGTCAAACACCATCTAAGAATTTGACCTGTGCCAAGCATTTCATGCTGAGAGAAATCAAAATATGGTAAGGAAGCAAATATTGCTCCACATGTTTACTGTTATGGGCCAAAGACAAAATGTATCAGAGAACATTAAGAGTGATTATAAACCGTCAAATGTAGGAGTTGGACAGTAAACCTTTACCGAGAAGTGGTACAAAAAAGAATGCATTGATACATTCTGGTTACTCTGACGAAGTTCAGCCTTTTTTCTGCTGAAGTAAACTGTTCTCACAGAAAAAAGTACCTCTCCGATTTAATACATACATCAGATCCTGGTATCAATTAGTGAAGGGCTAATACCTGACAAAGGAGAAAGAAGTCCCAGCCAGATATATACTCAATCCATATCCTTTTTTCAGTAATAAAATTTGACAGATCGTCTACCTTATAATAGGACTGAATAAATCAACAAATCAATGTCATCTTAGCACTCTCCTTCCTGACTTTGGTGTAAGTCAAAGAGGAAGGCAGTAGTAACTAAAAGCAATATTCTAAGTGACAACACCTTTGACATTTTCTAATGTCTAGGAAGTCAGCAAATCTTAAAGATTTTTTACCCTTGCAAAGGCAAAATTTATTTGAAAGAATTGGAAATGCATATGCCAAGCTTGTTAACAATCTAGTGTGAAACAAAGAAGGCAAAATGAACAGTAACTTGACAATGAGGTGAAGATCATTAGTTAAATATTTCTTCCTTTAGATGTTGGCAGTTCCTAATAGGAAGATGTTCACCTAATGCTGTGAATGTCACTGAATTTTCATGATTGAAGAGAGGTTAATAGTTCTCTGTTACAGTCTGTCATGTGCATAAAATACCTAGGAACAACAAGCTAATAGAGGCAAGATTTGTAGTAGCATACAGATTGTTTCATACTGTAAAGATTGTTAAATCGGTTTTAGCTGAGGGGTAGTAGTGAGGATTATTTTGTTTTTTTTATTGATCCATTTTCATTATGTTCTCATTTTGTATATTTTGTTTTTTCTCTAATAGAACTCAAACCACACAAGGTCTTGAAAACAGGGAAAAGAATCAGAGCAGTTTTACCAATTGCAAGATTGCAAGTAGTGTAAGAGACATAAAAAGATTAATCCAACCACATATATATAGGAAATGGAAAAAAATTAAAACTGTCTTCAATATCCCAAAGGACATCTCCTTCTAACCCCATATTTTGCTTTGGGGCAGCCATGGATGGAGTGTGTTCCCATTTCCCTTCCCTTCCAGGAAGCTCTGGTATTCACTCACTTTGTTCAGTGACACATCTGAGGTCCTCCATCCCAAAACTGGGGGCTGCCCCTTCAGGCTTCTTTCTCTGAGCAGTCGTTTTAGGGTGCAGTGGAGGGGCTCTGCCATAGAGTAAATCAAGACTCAGTGGCCAGTGATGCCGCTGCATTTTGAAGAGGAATGGGAGACAGCACATTCATGTTTTCCTAAGTTTCAAACACTTGGTGGTTAAACTGAAAGTGGAACAAGGCAGATACCAAGTTCTTGGCATGTTCATTAATACTATTTTGGTTCTCAGGAAACATTTCTGTAAAATTTTAGATATTTGTAACTATGGCATCTGTAAGTATTAAAGATTTTTGTATTTCCATTGGCGTCTAGGAAATGGTGGTTCTGGTCATGATAGAAATTCATAAGAAGGGAAGAGTTATGGCAAACTCAAGACTACATCACTATTTGACTAGGCTAACACCAGCTTTTGGTATAGATATTGTTAATTAAATATAAATATCCATATATGTAAATATTAATTTGCCAGCTTGCCCTTGCTGGAGTCAAGAGTCAGATGAAATAGAGTAAAACAGATAAAGAAGTTTCCATTTCCTACATGTTATATGCCATTCATAAAAATCTTTGAAAATTTAGTTTTATGGATTTTTTGTTTCTTAAATTGAACAGATGTTCAAAATAAAAATAGCAGAACCTGAATTTTAAGCATACAGCTGGACTTGCAATAGTGAAGTTTTAGAATGTTATTCCTGAAACTGGTCTGATCTGAGCAGCAAAGTACTCATCAAGTACTAACTTCTAAGTTCAGTAGCTTTTCATGGGTTGCACATCGTTTTTAAAAATGGAAGTGTTGCTTTTCTGGTGCTGGTAGTATTTTTTAGAAAGTCTGACAGTACTATAACACAAAAATGTTTTGTGACTCTTTACCTAACAATAGTCTGTTTTTGTTTATAAAGCATAATTTTAGCAATAGGTCACGTCATGTTCAGACTGCTGGAGAGGGTGAGCCACTTGGAAGATAAATCTTGCATTTTCTATGCAGCAGTGATACAGTGTACTTGCCACCCCTGAGGAATTACTTCTTTTGGAAAATGAGGAGTGGTTTTCTTTATCCTGGAGTTTTACCTACTTGAGAAAAAAAGACAAACAACAGGAAAATAAAGCAAAACCTTTTCGCTGACTATCAGCTTGTAATTTTGCAGGCTGTTGGAAAATTCTCATCAGCTTGCACAGGTGTATAGCCTATTTAGCTTTGCCACAGTTCAGTATTTTAAATAGTAAACAATTTTTGAAGTGTTTTATGAATGATCAAGTACAAGAGTTGCTAACAGTTTTCTACAATGTCAGAACTTCAGGACTAAGTATTGATTTTATCAAAAGCCATATAGTCATCGCAGTATTGTAAATGAGAAAATTCATTATTCCCTGAATATTTAGGCACAACTGAGAGTCATTGCATATCACGGTATTTGTGCTTTGTTGCTGGTAGTTACAATACTTGGGTTTGTGATTTTATTTGGAAGTCCAGGGTGCCTTTTAGTTAGAAAAAGGTTTATAAGTCTTGACTTTCGGTTTATTTCTGAATCATCTTATGCTGTTTTGGCATACAACAGGTCACAGACTACTACATGGATAAATGCAATGTTCCTGGATTCTGTGAATCTTATTGGTCCTTGCAGAAAGCACTGAGATTTATTAGAATAAAGCAAGCTATTAAAAGATACTTGGTATTGCTGAATAGTAACATTCTGAAAGGGAAAAAACAGCTGCATCTCACAAAAAAAAACCTCAAATACTTCATTTCACAGGATGCATACTTTTATTTGAAAGAACATGCACATAATAGAACTTGTGGGTACATTAATTCTTTTATATATATGTATCTTTTAACTTGATGTATAATTAAGGCCATCATAAAATCAACCCACTGACATATAAATGAATATGTAAATACAGCCATGAGAACTAGTGTGGGCTGTGCTGACAGAAGAGTCAGAGATTCATAGAACATGAAAATATTTGTTTTGTCGCTTTGAGGCCTTCACTGCAATCACTTGATTTCTCTTTCTCATCTTTATCAGTTTGTGTTTGTAATGATTATCTAGATTTTTGCTGCACATACTTGTGATATTGACATTGGCCTTCCCAGTTTTTGAAATGGGAAAGAATAATATATTGCAAAAAATAAGGAGAAAAATTATTTTCCCTCTTCCAATCAAAAATCAGAAGTTACTCACCTTTACTGATGCAACAGTAAAAAAATACAAATGTTTGTTTTGTTACAAGTTGAACTGAATATTAGTTTGAGGATAAGACTTTGGAGAGAAATGTAAATCAGTCACAACGTTCTCACTGGTCTGCTCTCCTCTTTTGTCCTGATCCTTCATTATTGTGTTTCAGGTTCTCATTACAACAGATCTTGCTGGGGTAATCGGGCTGGTTATTTTTGCCTTTCATCTCTCAAAAGGTGATTGGCTCCTCCCGGTAGCAGGTACTGTGCAAGCCAAGGGCTCTCCACCCGGCTGCATCATACCTGTGCCAAACTGTAATAGCCTCCCACTGCTTCTAAAATGACAGATGGGACTGTTTTTGATTTATTGCTGAGTTGTGGGTAATTTACCTATAAAGTGTTCTGCTGTCTTGCATTATGGATTAGGTTTCTAACAGTTTTCCATATGAAACTGCAGAGCAAGCTCATTACAATTTCAACCATGTTCATGATGACTGTATAAAATTAGCTGTGAAGGCATGAAGTTATTCCAGAGTCAGATTTCACACACAATCTGCTTTCTTTCCACAGTAATTGCCATAGGTTCCCACATTAAATAGATATTAGGAAAAAAAAAATAAAAAAGAGAGAGAGAAACAAAAAACAAGGAACTAAGTTTTGGGTTTCAAACTTTCTGTTCAAATACATCACAAATTATGAGTTTATCTAGAGAAGAGTCTCTGATTCACCCCAGATAGGTATAACCAGTAGAAATTGTCCCAGCTGCACTAGAATTATTGTGCTTATTTCCTGTATATGGGCAGAAGGAAATAGCAGTCTATACTATCTAATATAATAGTAGGAGTGAGAAAATAACCCTTGCTGTGAAAGATTGGAATTTTTTCCATTACCTTGTTAGGGAGGAAGGGAAGAAAGAAGGATTGATTATTTTTATATTGACTTTTAAATCATAGTTCTTTCCAACCTGACCCTGTTTCTCAATATTCAAGTAATTAAAGCATGTCTACCTTAAAAACATAATAATTTGTATAACTAAGACACGCAGTATTTTAAATACTTTGGAGTGCAGAGAATAGAAGAATGACCTAAGTATTTTCTCTGCAAATGAAAGTTTTAAAAACCCTTTCATATTGTTTTGTATGCTAAATTAACAGTTTACTTGAAGTGGTTACTAACCTTGAAAAAATATTGTGACAGTAATTCAAGAAACCTCTGTTAGAAAAGAGACGCAGTAATAAATATAGAAGTAGAATGTCTTTATCTCCATTTGTTTTCATAAAATACACTAGATCTACCTTCTATGCAACCAAAAAAAAAAA
>VZTX01000022.1:6743-36593 GCA_013400915.1 Pardalotus punctatus | reverse complement strand
AGAAAAAAGGAAAAAAAAAAAAAAAAAAAAAAGAACAAAACCTTCAGAAAACATTTTTCTAAACACTAGTTACTAAAGCATAATAAAAGGACATTTTTTAATAAAAATTCACACTGCTAGAATTTCACAGGAGTTAGAAGTTAGGAAAATGTCATTTTCCAATAAGTATCTATACAATCTCCTTCTAGATAAAATATTTGTTTGTCAGATTCCTTGTATTATGGGCAGCACTGGATGCCTGCATATATTTAGGCAGAGCTTCATTTCAGAATTTGATGTAAACATAAAAGTTATAAAGTTATGAGGAAAACACTGAGCATTTTTTAAATGAGAAGTGAAGTCTTTGGGTGTTTCTTATCAGATATACAAAAGAGCTGGTAACTAGAATTTAATGGAGTTTATTCCGTTTTATAGGATACCTCCCTATCCTTTTTCATTTTACAATATTGATTTAGGCACAGGCTTTTGTTTCTCCTAGTTTTGTAGGAAATGTAAGTATGAGACAGGCATGGGTGATCACCTGGCTGAAGAGTCCCGTTCTTTCTTGCTGCTTCATTCCTGCACAGCATTAGGTGTTTTCAGCCCACATTTGGGCATCGTCAGGCAGCATTAGACATGGCCTCACCTCAGCCAGGAGTACCACCAACACCAGAGGCAGCCCAAAATGCTAACTCAAAGGAAAACTGAGGCAGAGAGGCCCAAAAGATGACTGGTCAGTGTAACAGAGGCAGTGGTAAGGCATCTGTGGCTTTTTCCTATGGTTTGCCTGCAAGGAAAAAAATGCTGTGAAATGGCAGGAGCCAAAGGATACGTGAGGAGGAGAGGATGAAGGAAACCACAGGGACTGCATCATCAGGGAGAGGATGTTGACTTGTTTTAGGGTAAAAACTGTGATAGACAGAGGAACTTGTAATGAGGGATGCATTGATGGCTGAGAAGAACCTCATTGGGCAGTACAATATCTGAAAGAAATTAGGAAATCATTTGACATGCACTGTGAATTTTTGGCAAAGTGATAGAGATGAGCTTTCTGCTTCCACCTGCATATCCCCTCACTTCAAACAGCACCTTCGATGTGGGGGCAGTGCAAATAAAATAATAGGTGAACTGAAGTGAGGATGATCAATGGAAATTATAACCTTGATTTCTGTATTGCATTACCCAGTTCAGCCAGGCAGGAGGTTTTGGGTTGCATGGGCAGAGACAAGGTATCTGATAATCCCTGCTCCACAAGGTGCACCTGTAAGGCAGGCAACAGTATTTACTCTTCAAGCAGTGTTGCTAGGAAAAAAATCTGAAAGGAAGTAAACAGACTAGTATAAAAAGGGAAAAAGAGATTTAAACCCCTAATGGGCTACATTGGTCCATTGATTTTAAAACAAAGCTATAAAAGTCAGAGAGTAACTCTGACTGAAAAGCAATAGCACAATAAAACCAACAGTATATGTAATTCAGTAAATGAAAAGATTTTTTTTATTGCTAAAAGATTGTGGTTTAGATTTGTTTGCAAAATACTTAAGAAACAGGATCTTACTTTGCAAGGGTTCTTGACTTATGTAAGACAGTAGAGAACAGTATAACCTTGTAAAATAGTGCCAAACCCAGAAATTATTTGGGACAGCCATAAACCTTAACCCTTCCTTGTTTTTACCTCAGGTTTATATTCTTTCATAGTTTCTCAGTCTACCAGAATTCCCCCCAGTCCCCATGTCTCTTTCTAAGGAAGTCTCTGCATCTGGCAGAGACCATTTCTCCTCTTTTTCCTGAAAACCCTCCACAAAACTGGTCTGATTTGTGGCGTTTAGAGAAGATAGAACTCTCCTGTAAACCTTGCACCATGCCATGGCAGGAGAAGAAAGCTTTCATTTTCCAAAAAATTCGGTATTACTTAATGTCAAGAAAGTTAGAGCTTCCTGGGGAGGGTGCAGTGATATAATTACATAGAATAATGTGAAAAAGCAGAAAAAAAGTGAATAATGAAAGCACTGTACTGTGGCATATCCATTAATATTAGGTGTATGCCCCATTGCATGTGGCTTTTAAATTTGCAGTACAGCTCTGAGCAGAGGAGGGATCAATCAGGCAGGCTGAGAAAATGAGCTATCTCTGTCTGCAGCAGCTGAAGGTGATTTCTCAGTGTTAGCCTGGATTTCTGTAACCCACCAGGGCTAAATTGCTCAAAACAAAGTTTAACGTTATAACTTGCTATAATATGCTATTTCCAACATACTCTTCCTGGGTGGCAGAGAGGGCTTCTGTTTTAGCCATCAATTTGTGATGTGAAAAACAGAAGGAAGTGCCATCTTATACTTGAAGTGGTTGCTGTTTTGGCCTTTAAAATTGTTAGATTGCCACCTAATCATTCAATAGTTATTATTTATAGTGAGGTTCTCACATAACACTGAAGTTTTAGAGGAAGCAATGTTCTGTTTCTGTAGTTCTCAGGAATTAGCACTGTAGGGCCTTTGTGCTATATTGGCAATTGACTACTCAAAATTTCAGTCTGTTCCGCTTCAAAATATATTGATTTATTGGCAAGACATTCTGAATTCTTCCAGCTCTTTTTCAGATTCAGTTTAAAAACAAAATACAAATGGAAAAGGCTGTTCCTGCATCAGCACCTTGTTACCAGTGTTCCCAGGTGTAGCTTTCTCTATAGGATGGTGCACTGCTCTTCTCTTAGCAAGGTTTCCCTACAGCTTCATGGCCATTGCACAAAACCTTGTGGTCTAGACTAAATATCTCTGGAAGGCAGAAAAGGGGCCTGGTGGTCTTTTATTNCACTGTTGTCAGTGCTGGTAATGGTGTTTAGGGTACTAGTTCAGAACAGAAGTGAATTATCAACTGGTCCTGTGAAACAATATCCACGGCAGACTATCACATTCACAGCCAGTGGTACTGGAGTGCAAATTGCTTCTCTTGCCCTGGAAATAAAGGATCCTTTATTTGACTCTAAAACTAAGGTAAATTTTGCTAAAATTTCAGATGCTGAGCAGAGTGCTCCTAAAATACTTAAGGTGGGAAGAAATAAATATGCACTTCATAAATCACACTCCTTTAAGTGGAAGAAAATATGAGGAATACTTATGTCTTTAACATTGTTTGTGGAATTGTTTAAGAAAACTTTTTTAGCCTTTTATTCCTTTCATGGTTTTTCCATAGCATATTATAGGTGTTTTGCCCACTTCTTCAAAGCTCTCTCTATTTCTCCTTCTTGTTCTGAAAGAAGGGGAAAAAAGAAAATAAAGGTATTATTTCACAGATGTTCCATTATTTTTCTTTAGAAGTTACAGTTCTGTGACGTTTGAATGAACTAAGCTGAATAAAACACTTTCCCTGAGTGTTTCTGCGGAAATGATCAGTGCAGAAATAGAGTATTACCATTTATTTGAGAGTCCAGTCTCCACAGAGATGTGGGAAGTAATCCACTATTACTAAGAACATTTTGCAGCATTTTGGAGAATAAAAAATAAGACCTACTCTTTATGTAAGATTTGAGTGGTAAGATTTGAAGAGTTGATGCATTGAACTATGTCTTCATAACCAGAACTATTACAGGAATGATTAGTCTATTTGTTTGAAGAAGGCTATAAATTGCCTTAAAATTTGTTCTTTGCAGAATGTTCCATTGGCTTTTCCATCCCTGATAGAGCCTGAAGTTCTCATATGTATCTCATTTTTACTCTAACTGAAAAATTAAGTCATTAAAAGTTGAAGGGTTTTTCCTGTACTTAGCGAATAAGTTCCATAATTTTGGAATATAAGAGAATACATCCTGTTGCTCACAGTCATTCCTCTGCAACTGTCAGGTCTATAATGATGCTCTTCAGGAGAGTACAAAAGGTTGCTTGGAGTATTACTTTCCTGGCATGGCTGTTGTTTATCAGACGCCTTCAGATGCCATAAACTTATTTCTCTAAGGATGACTCTGAAGTGTGTATACTTCAAGACTAGATAAAAGTAAGGTAAGAAAAAAAAAAAGATTATGGATAGTCTAGAAGAATGAATGAAACACAGCAGCTGTGGACATGAAGAGCAGTTTGTCAAGACTGTTGCAGTCCTTGGTGAGGAATGCATGAATATTGTGTGATACTGTGTGCTAACATCAGTCTTTCAGATTAAGCTGGAGACCTGAACAGTCCGACAAAGAATCTTAAATTATCTAAAAAAATCAGTTATAGTCTTCAAGTCTCCTTTATAAGTGGAAGGGCTCTTCACATCATGCTACTGTATCTAGCTGTATACTAAAATAAAAAATGCAAGGTTTCAGACTGCATGTGTTAATCAACAGTTCATAAAGTAATAACAGTATTAATGAGGTTACCTGTTCAGAGCAGAGCCTGTCTGGTCTCCTTTAAGCTCCTATGGGTCTGAAAAAATCTTAGTGCTGCATGTGTCTGACATTGATTGAGGTGTTTACATGTGAAATGCCTGCAAGGAGGTGGATGGATTGCAGCCAATAGCCCTGTGTAGGCTTTTCTTCCCCAGGAGCAGCATCTGCATGGGATGACTCTTTGTGTCTCCCATCACGTTAGTTCTATGTGAGTGATTATACTTTCTTGGAAAAGCAAGGTGAAATGTGATCATCTACACCACTATTTCAATCCCTATGAGGAAGAAGAGAATTTTCTGTCTCTATCTTGATACACACATAATAGACAAGCAGAAAAGGCACTGGGACATGCCCTGCCCAGCCTAGAGGAAATATTTCCTCATCATTATGACACTTCTCTGAAATGAGGGGAGGCCAGTTTCAGGTCTCTGATCAGAGGTCAAGAAAAGCAATACATCCTTTAACTGAGCAACTTTATGTACTGAAGACTCTCTTTGTTTCTTGATTTAGCTGTGAACAGATCTTCCCATGCATGATAAACTTATTGCTGTGCAAGTATCTTGACATGGAAGTGAAAAATGGGAAAATGGATGCATAAAAAAACCAGGTCATTTTTGATGAATTGGCATTTTTCACTAATTAATACAAAAGGAACTGGGAAGCCATAATTAGGTTTTATCAGAGATAAAATTACCAGGATCAGCAGCTGTATTGTGCCAGTGTTTCTGTCTTGTGTATGCTGGTGCTGCTAGTAGCATAGCTGTTGGCACAACACCAAGCAGATGTATCAATTACAGTGCTAATAAAACTTTTTTTCTTCTTCTTTTCATTGCAACTATTAAACAATAGATACAAAGTTACATAATTTCAACCTAATTATGCATTTTTCTGTATTACTTTTCTAAATTGCTACTTCAATTTGCTTCTTGAAATAACTGGATTTCCTGTGGGTGAGATGCTCACAACTAAGCATGCCAGTTTGGCTAAAGCCATTGTGGGACACACTGAATTCAGAATTATGCAATGTTTCTGTATGGCAGGATCAATGGGTTGAGGTAAAGCCCATGCCACAAGAAACCACTGCTTCTGATAAGCAGATTTAACACATATTTCCAAAAACTTCCACTGAAATTAAAATAGGTGACTGACACTTGTCACCTTGTGTTCAGCATCAGCTTCAAGGGTGTCTTCAGGGCTCTTTCAGTGCCCAGGTACAGATGTCCCCATTGTGGATCCTGAAGCTGCACAAACTTCTGCTTGTGCCCAGAACTGTGATGAAGAAGTAATCCAGCAGAGATGAACTGATACCTTTTTCTTCCCTAGGCTGCTTGTGGGGAACATCTCCTTTTATCTCCTGTTCCTCCCCACTAGACACCTCTTTCAATGTATATTCTTTTTTACTGACACAGTAAATTAAAAAAAGGGGGGGAAAACACCCCCAAAGAAATTCAAATTGTTTTAAAGATAAGGAAAATTGTACAAGATGACAGGATAAGTATTAAACTTCAATTCAAAACTGGCAACTCTAAGGAGGCAATTATAGCATATCTGGCATTTTTAAATAAGTTGTCATCTTTACAATATCTTTGTCATTAAGAAAGAAAATCATCTTGCCTTAGACTTGATACAGTTTCACCAATAGTAGCATGGAGGAGAGATGTTTTTCTTTTCATGCCTTGGGGCTCCAATTGTTGTTTCATTAAGCCAGAGTCCTGTCATTGCCTCTGTGAAGAGAGGAACTGATCCTGGTTTTCATGTTGCTTCACTCCCCTTTTTAAAGCAGTAAAAAGCAAATTTTCGCAAAATAAAGAACAGAATAAGAAAACAAATTCTATTCAGAAATCTCCCTATAACTTAATTAATTTCTCAATTACACTAATTGAAAGGAAAATAATAAAATATTGTGTATTTTTTGGCAATTGAAAGGAAATGTTTAATTACTGCTTGTAAGTAAAATGACAGTTTAAAGCATTCTTGTAAGCAACAGTACTCTTTGGGGGGTAATTAGTGAAAAATAGATGGTAAGCAGATGATAGCTTTTAGGCTAAACAAATCACTTCAGTTCCATCTCATGATAAAGAACTATAAAAATTAACTTACCATTAACATACCATTCAGTAGGAATACTTAAGTTTTATTTTGATCTCTGTTTCATTATAAACTGGTTTTTTTTTTTTTTTAAAATGTCTTTATGTTAAGTAAAGTAGCAGTAAAGACACCAGATTCTAGAAATGTCTCTAGACCCCTAATAAATTCAGCTGTTCAGTGACTGTGGGTTGGACAGGTAAGATTATTACTTTGCCACTACCGAAATAAGATAACCAAATCATTGGCTGGCAAGTGCACTGCTTGGTGTCTTTTCTGAACACAGCCAGACCTCTGGTCATTTAAGAACCATCTGTGCTTACTCATTTTTGAGTTATCATAACAGATAATCACCCTGTGAGTTAAAGGTAGTGCTATCTTCAGGTCTGACCAAGTATTTCGTTAGAGAGCATCCTTTGGTGCCTCGGAGGTCAGGTTTAAAGTTCCACTGGCTCATGAAGTAGTCAATGTGGGCCAGAGGACCACAGATAAACGAGATGTGTTTCTGAAATGGAAATAGCTTGTTTTTCCAGTGTGGTTGGGAAAACATGCAAGAGAGGGACAGGAATTGGGGTCTTGTCCACATTTGAAGCATGGAGATATTTCAACATGAAAAATGTTGGGTTTTTTTTTTCCTAATAATACCAGTCAAAAATAGGGTAAAAAGGAACATTAAAGGATGAACTGTACAAATACCTTAGAGTGTGAGTAACCCTGGCAAGGGGCACAGCAATGTTTCATGATTCCTGGTTGAATTTCCGTTGGGGAACAAGAGTCCCTGTGGCCAAGTGCCTGAAAACTTGTGAGGGCTGAAGCCCTCTAATGCAAATGAAGCTGTAGCCTAAAGAGATTTTTTTTAATATTAGGACAGAATGCACAAGTCCACTACTGTACAGGTGGAAGAACTGTTATGTGGAAGACAATGAGCACTCCAAATAGAAAACACATATTAGTAGCTACTGAAGAACATGCTTTCAAATGGCAGGTGAAATTGAACAAATGTTGAGCTTAAACACTCTAGAAATATTTATCCAGAATTCTTTCTAGCTTGGGAAGGTGTTCTTGGCCTTTCTCTCCTTTCTGTCCCCCAGTAATCTAAGAATCATTCAGATCCTAACCCAAGGGTGGTAGGTCCTTGTGTTTACATAATGTCAGGTCCTTGCAGCAATGAGGAGTCCTCGTTAGCGAGTTAGGATTCCCTTATGGTAGAAGAGAGATGATCAGCGATTCTGTTCTCCACTTTATTCTGGCTGCTGGTAGCTGCAGCTCCAGGCTAGCGTCATCAGCAGAGCTAACAGAGAGCAGCAGACCCAGTCTATTCCTGTTTGGTTCTTTAGCTGCGACTCAAGGCACACAAAGAGTTGGTTTGGACCATGAGGCTGACAACAACTGCAGAGAACAGATAATAACTTTAGAGACCTTACATCATCCAGATGACAGGCTCATTAAACAGCACCATTTGCAGCACGAGACAGAGAAGAGGCACGGAACAATACCCTGCAGGGGCTACATGCCCTGCCCAGGCTCCCACAATCAAACACTGGCAGGGCTGGAAACATGGCTTGCTCACCTTTTTTGAGCAGAAATACCGGTTTTACCTCACTTGCACCACTACGTGTCAGGAGTAATGCGTGTAGCTGGTGATATGGTAAGGAGTTAAAGAAGAGAAAAATACCCTGTTCTCAGAATAAATGTGACAAGAAAAATTGAAAATTTGTTAAATAGTCATTAATAAATATAAGCTATACAAGTCTCATTCCTTTTCCATTAGTCTGCAATTTAATGTCTTTTATTATTATTTCAACATAGAAACCACTTATGATGTTAGGTTGGAAGTCCCTGCAAAAGGAAAGGAGTGTAGCCTGCTGTCTATGATTGTCTAATATTAATTAAATACTTCCTGGGAGAAACCACAGGGATTTTTTTTTTCCAGACATTATTTTTATTTATACCGATTAGATTGTTCATTTAGCAAACTGAAGCAATACCACGTGATTTTGAGACATCCAACTGTGCAGCTCAGCTAGTGAGTTGCCACTATTGAATACTGGGTTAAGAGATAGTTTTAAAAAGCTTGTAAACAATCTAGTATCTAATTTCTTAAATGATTGAGTGAAAAAGCAAATTAATTTATTATTTCATATGAGAGAGAGAAAAATACCATACAAAGGGGGATATGTGCCATATGAAAATACATATCCTTTTGGGGGGAAATAATGCAATTTGCATGCACCATTTTAATAGCATTGCACAATGGAATAGAATTTAATTGAAACAGCTTATAAAGTGTTTTAGCAAAGTAGCTGCTTTTAAAGTGCACAATGTTTTAATTCTGTAGTATCTTTAAATGGAAATTATTTCATTCTGGGATTTTGATACAGTATTTTGCAAATATTATTCCTTTATTCTTAAAAAGTATATTTTGCTGAAATATTGCTTTTAAAGTGTATTACTCCTTCTTCATAAGGAGGAAAACTGTTCTCCTTTATAATTTTTTCAGAAGTCATTCATTGCACTTGCAGTTATCCTTCTGTGCAAAAAGATATTTCAACAAATGAAATATAGATATGATGCTTAAAAATTAATTGCCTGTGAATTTTTGGTCAGATGAAATTTAAGTTTGTTTTTTTTTTAATTTCATCCTCAATGTAATTTGAGTGAGAAGTCAACATGCAGTTAAATGACAAATATAAGTGTAGGAGACATTACAGGTACTTCTGTCAACTGTAAACCAGAATATTATTTTTATATGTTTAATGTTTAACCAGAAATTGAAGTTTCCTGAATATTTAATAGTTTGTGTAGTTCCCTGATTGTTGTTTCCAAGTCCACCATGCATTTGAATAATTTTGAGAAAGAGGCAGAAAACCTCTCATGCAGTTAATATGGCAAAGCTTCTCCCCATCTGCGGTTCTCTGCAAATGTGTGATCATCGTTCAGGCCTGTCCCTGTCCATACAGCTCGTGCCATCTCCAGAGCTCAGTATTAGTGCTGCTTCAGAGAGAGGCAGATATTTTTAGCAACAACCACATTTCCCACAAAGCAAAATTGTCCATGAAAACCATTAACTTTTATACACTCAAAGAAAATTGTTTTTCATTAAAAAAAAAACAAAAAACAAAACCAAAACAAACTGCAACAAAAGCCCAACAAAATGCTATTTCATCTTATAACATTCTACATTTTGATTTGGGTAGCTTCAATGTTACACTGTATTTGGATATACAGTTGTTGCAAATGCCATCCCTCTTGTTCTGTATCACAAGATCCCTGTTGAACCTTCCCATTTTTCCTCAAAATTTGTCTGTCTGGTACCTCCTGCAGAGAAATGAGGCATCTAAAACACTATGAATATGCAAATTATTTTAAACTGAGTGTTTATATGCTTTGAAACAATTCCCTGGGCCTCTTCCCCCATCCTCCCAGTCCTCCTGAACTACTTCAGAAAGGTTTTCTCCCTTTTCTTCACTGGAAAATAAATAAAAATCTGTAAGCAGAAAATAAAACCTTGAGCTCAGCAAACTGAAAGGCAAGAGGCAAGTCAAAGCTCCTCAGTTCCTTCTGTTTGTTGCAAGGCCTTACAGCACAATAGCACAGAGAAAAAGGCTTTGACTTAATATATCTGCGATGTAAAGCCAGTGAACTTGCATAGGGATTAAAAAATACTGGAAAATTGTTTTTTAATGTTTTAAACTGTGTTTAAAGAAACAGTCTACCACTAAAAAGCTATGAAAGTATTGGGCTGTCCCTTTTTATTCAATGCTTGCTTGAAAACCTATTAAGATCAGTTGGTTTTTGAAATGTTAGATAGTTGTCAGTCACATGAATCATGGGTCTAACCAGTAATAAAAAGTTTAAAAGGGGTAAATTTTATAACCATATTTTTTTTTTAATGAGAATAGAATCTTTTTTACCTGAGAACATTCTGTAGTTTGGTGCATTTTGTCAGCTGTTGCTCATTCATGTGTTGGCAAACTACCTTTCCCATACTTCGACTCAGAGAGAGCCTCATTTATTGCCCTTCAATACAGAGCACCCAGCTGTTTTTTTTCCATCAGAAATCTCAAATACATAGCAGAAGGGGTTGGAACTAGATGATCTTTAAGGTCCCTTTCAACCCAAACAATTCTGTCAGTATATAAAATCCTCACCTGGCATTTGATAACTGAAGATTCATCAGTGCCTTCCTGTAACATTCACTTCCTTCTTTTGATAGCCAAATTTATTACATTTGTTTCTTTAAGGCTAAAATTGTAGAAGCGTAGTTGTAAGGGTGAACAATGGAACCTGAAATTTCATTTGGATCTATTGGACTGTTTACATGTATCACTAAAGAAAAATTCATTTAAATAAATGAATTTTTGAATTAGGTTAATTACCCCTTGGTATCTCCCTTTGTTTATGACAGGCAGAATAACTGGTTTAAATTAGGGATTTAGAGGAAGCTGGGCTAAGGTATCCAATCTTTGTTGTCAGTCACGTTTTTCAAGACTGCTTGGTAAAGAAAGAGAAGAGCCTTAATTTCTGTTCAAAGTCCTGTTTTGGTGATAGTGAAGTTTGCTGCCTTTTGATTTGCTTGATTTTTTGAAAGTAGTTGTTGATGAAAATTTACAAATATGAAAATCATTTATGTATTAGCATGTATAGGATGTTTCTAGGATCTCTTCTGAGTAGATACCTGCTACGTAGATCACAACATGTTACATACACAAAACTGATTTTCTTTAGGTTATATAGGTCATTCTTCTCTCACAAGCAAATCTGGGGAAGGGCAGCAATTCTCTTTGCTATCACATGTACAGTCTATACCCAGTTTGGTTATGGCTGTATTGCAAGATTTCAAGATACCAAGCTGGAGTGAGAGGACATAGTCTCAAGCTCTGCCAGGGGAGTCTCAGGTTGGACTTCAGGAGGAATTTCTTCATAGAAAAGGTGATTAAACAATGAAATGGGCTGGTGCCGATGTGGTGGAGTGACCATCCTTGGAGGTGTTTAAGGATATGGCACTTAGTGCCGTGGTCTGGTTGACAATTTGGTGTTCAGTCATAGGTTGGACTTGATGATCCCAGGGGTCTTTTCCAACCTAATTGATTCTGCAATTCTGTAGTAGAAAAATACCTAAAGGCATGACATTTTTGTTAGGGTTGTGCTAAACAATGGTTTGAAGTTTAGGATGGTATAAAGCCTTAGGCGTTAATATTATAGAAAGACCAAAATAGAAAGAACTGAGTTCTTAGAGATGAAGTAGTAGTAATATGATAAAATTCAGAAATACAAAATCCAAGGACTCAGGTATTGGTACAAGCTGCTGTTATTAACCAGGAGATTAAGTGCACAGCAATTTTAAGTGGCAAGGAGAAAATGAGAAGTCTGGGTGCTGAAGCTGCTCATAAAATGATTGCAAGCAACATTTTCAATGTATCTTGGTTTTCCAATAGATGGGAAAGAAATCAGCATGAATTACAAATTGGTGATACTTCCTCTAAAATATTATGTACTATTCTAGTAATTGCAGTTGGCTATAAATGGACTCAGACTAGAACAGATGAAAGAGGGCCAGTTCTGAACAAAAATGCTGTGTTCTGAAAAAAAAGCAGAATCTACTACCTGCATGAGGCTGGGAAGAGACACAATTCCCATCTATAAACACTCCAGAGAGAAATACCAAGAGACATAATCTTTTGGAACTGCTAGATAATTTTGTACGAACATTGGTTGATTTAAACAGCATCTGAATATATTTAGACTGAAATTTAAAACAAGATTCAGGACTATATATAAGACCACAGAGCGTCTTGAAACAGTATGTTTGTTACTCAGAAAGGCTTCATCTTGATCCAATTCCCCCTCTTATCTTTCTACTCCTTCTCAGTGAGTTGAATCTTCTGCATATTATAATGCTGCATAGATTCTTCTTTTACACATGGGAGGCAAGAATTTTCAAACCATTTTAAGAATACTGATGGATTTGTTGCATCTAAATTCTGAGACAGAACTTAGTTGATTCAGTAGAAGGATTTCACAAACGATCTTTGCTTGCTTTTACATTTGCAATCAGTATATGGGTTTTTTTTCACAGTTCATTGAAGTTTGTATTTAGTAAAGCTATGGCTTTGACTGGTTATAAATCTCCAATAAATTACTATTAATTTTCTCTCTTTTTTATTGTCTTGCCTGTCTACATGTGATTTATTTTAGATTATTTTATACAATATTTTAAAAAGAAAGTTTTTTTTAATGTACTTTAAGAGTCAGGATTAGATTTTTGGTAAAAGGAAAGAGAACCTGAAAACAAACACTTTTATAGTTGCTTACAGCTTTTTGGGGAAAATTTTCTTAGAAGCGAGGCTCTATTGCCAAGGACGAAATTATTGTATGAAGTGCAAAAGGCTCATTGTTCAAGCTGGATCTTCAAGTGATGGTACAGGGACCTAGGTTCTGTGAGAAGCTAGCCAGTTATGGAAGTTGTTGATTGTTGACATTTTGGAAAAATCTGACTTTTGCACGTGTGCCTGAAAAGTATTCAGGTAGTTTAGGTGGGACCACTTCCAGGCACAGTACACAAAAGTAATTAGATTCATGTTTTTTAACTGATACTATTAACGTCTTCCAAATATTTATATCATTTATTGTATCAAGGACAGAATGCTGAGCTGTAAAGATTATTAGGACTCCAAGAATTTTTCCAGCGAAAAAGGTCAACTAGTTAGTTACGAAACATAATGAAGAAAGGACCTGGTAGGCTCAGCATATATACTAAAATATCTTGTGAAAGATCAGCATTCAGGTTTCTGTTTTACTGGTTTCATTGGGATATTTTCTGTATTGTCATACTATATTAATTTTATAATATTTTCCCTGCATCAATTGCAAACTGTTACGCACAAGATGTCCTTCCTTTTTGTTTGCCTTTTTCCACAGCTATTTTTTTAAGGATAACTGTACTTTCCTAACCAACTCTATCAAGGACACCATATAACTGATGTCACAGTAGCCACCTTTTGCTATATACAAAGAGACCATGAATAAAATTATGACTGAAACAAGATACAATTATTACTGGATGATGTTTTGCATTAAAATATATGGAATGTTGCTTTGAAACTTTGAAATCCACTTAGTTCTTACCTATTTCAGCAATTTTGTTTGCTTATTTTTGTAGCATTTATGGGCATTTTCATTTCAGTGATGAATACAAAACAGATATAAATTACTAAAATTATGGCAGTGCAATATATAAATCACATCAATATACGTATTCATTTTAGGACAAACAGCTCATATTCATTAAAAAAAATAATTGTTGAATGGTCTGCAACACAGTATTTATTCCATTCAATGAGACATTGAAAAGACCAGGAATACATATTTGTAACAGTTATGGCATATCCCTTTAGATGAGTGCACATGGAGTCCCTCACTAAATACTCCCTGGAAAATCAAGTGCTATGTGCAGGAGTAAGGACAGAAAGGCAATTTTAAATTAAAAAGGAGGAGGTGAGCAGAAACTTTTGTATTTGAATGTAGCCTGGTTCTTCTCATGTGGCAGACAAAAAGCCAAAAATAAAAGAAAAAGAAAGTCATTATTGGGGGGGGGGCTTACTGTGGTTCTGACAGTTATTTTACACAAATGTAATAAAAACCCGAAGTGCTTTTATGAATGGGAATTAAGACACCTATTTTCTGAATAAATCAAAGGAAATAAACAAACCAACCAAGGAAAAAACCACAAACCCCCCCACACAAACAAACAAATAAACAAAAACTAACAAAACAAACAAAACCAAAACAAACAAAAAAACCCCCAAAAAACAAACAAAAAAACCACCCACACCACCAAAACCAAAAGAAAAGTAGCAAAAATTCACCCCCCAAAAAACCAAGACAAAACAAAACAAAACCCCAAGCAAACCAAAATTTTACATCTAGAGAGCAGGTTAAAAGTTTTGAGGTAACACTACAGGTGAACAGAACATCAGGAAGGGAGTAGTAGAACTGTGAATGATACAGAAAACGAGCCAAAATCACGCACTGAGAAATACTAGACAAAGATTGATTAAAGAGATAGTGATAGTATACTACACACTCTCAGGCTCAGATATTTAGATACGGAAAGGGACCTTGATACTATTTTAGATGGTTAAACACTTCTGGGAATTGTGTAAGACTTTTAACTTCTTCATAGATTTTTAAAGCAAAGGTTGCTAATATTCAGCTGTCCCTATTATTCTATATGTTACTAATTTGGAAGCATTTTGAGATGCACCAGTGATAAGCACTACATTCCTACTAGTTTTATTTTTTCTATTTCCCTAAAATTATCATGTGTAAGCATAAATCCTGGTAAAGAAAAGAGCTTGCTGGTGCAGGAGGAAGCCCCTGTTCAAATAACAGCACTAATGAAAAGGAGCAGTGGAAATTGCTGGCCAAGCAATTTCCTCGTAACTTGAATTTTCTCTCTTTCAAGGTCATTCTGGTATAAAAGTCCTTTCAGCTTGCTTGCAATATACATCTCAATGAATGCATTTCTTTTATTAGCAAGGATTATTTGTTATTAGTGTTACTGAAGCACATTTGTGGGCGAAGAAGATTGTGTAGAGGGAGCAGCTTCTGTCCTAGGGGCCATAGTGATGTCTGATTCTAACTCACAATGTACGGATAAATTTCTTCATAGCAGAGCAGAAGCCAATGGCAAGAATGCAAATTTCAATCACATCTAAAGGATTTGGGTGAAGAATGTTACTGCAGCAGGGAATATTCATCACACATTGTTAAATAGTCCCATGCAAAATTACTTTCGTCTTAGTTTTGGAATGCATGTTGTGTACATGGCCTCATCTATTCTTCTGCCACTTTGCGGAGGAAAAGCTAGTTTCAATTCCAGAAGATAGAACAATCTTCAACTATATAAGTTAAAGGATATGTGCTGCAGTTCACAAAGAGGGCATGTACATTACATATTTGCTTAATTGTTCTACAGATGTGCCAATCTTAATTAGGACTTCATTGGCTTTTCCATTGAAAACAGTTTAAATGCCCTAATTAAGCATGAAAAAATTAATAAAAAGATAAATTAAGGCTGTTTACATACGTGAATCACATTTCTGCCAAGTTTCAACTCACCTTTCAGCCTGAGATGGGATTTATTCTACTCTGCCTCAGTGCCTCATCCTTTGCAGCTGAGACAAGGATGGGGGCTCTGAGGGGCAAAAATCTTATTCTGGTGGTGCTTGTCCACATGCAGTTTAGCCACTTGTCCATTTTATGGGTCTCAGATTATCATCTAATTTAATACAATTCAACTCTGAGTATGTTGATCCAGGACTTTCTTTTCTTAAAATTATGCAATCCAAAAAGGCTTCTGAAATAGGGAAGAAAAAAACATCCTTCCCCCACCCCAATCCCATAGAATACAGGACAGAGGACTAGTAAAAGCAGAAACCAAATGCACAATGTAAATGAAGTGAGCTCCTCTAAGTCTCTGGGGTCCTGGTATCTTTTTCTTCCGTTGATTTCTATTTCCTGATGCCATGCCTATTTTTCTAGTTTACCTCTCTCTTCCCTTTATCCCTCCTGAGGAATGTTTTCTATTTCATTATCTCCACAGGTTTTAACTCTATAAGCATGCACAACATTAATACCTTCCATACTAATACAGCATAGCCAGTTTCTAAAATTTCACACCTTAAGCTCTCCCTAAATGCAGCGCCACAGACTAAATAAACACTGTGTACAGGTTTCCTGTCTACTGCATGAGCTAAAAATTGTGTTGGTGCATTTTTGCAGCTCCTGTGCAGCTGGGAATTTAGGGAACACATGAAAAGTATGAAGGTTTGGCTTCTAAAACTTATATATTCATGTGGATTTTAGCACTGCTGCTAAAGGCAGTTTCTGTAATTTATAGATGTGTTGTCATGTGAGTAATATTACATTAACTGATATTTGTGTGAGGGTTCTCTGACATATGAAAAAAATGTTTTCTTTATAAAATATGTAAAGCTTAAGTGGACACATGAATGAATTGTATTTTGTAAGTGCTTTTAGATAGCAAAAATTGGAGGTTTTTTTCTTAGTCTTCAAAATTTCAGTATTTTTTCTTAGTCTTCCTTTCTTTTTTATCCTGACAGTACAAACAAGTGGAACAGTACATGTCATTCCACAAGTTACCTGCAGAAATGCGCCAGAAGATCCATGATTACTATGAACATCGCTACCAAGGAAAGATCTTTGATGAAGAAAATATTTTGAATGAGCTAAATGATCCTCTCAGGGAGGTAAGATTAAAGTATTTGAATAGCTCATCATGCTATGAAAAAATTTTTTTATCTTTACTCTTTCTGTGTTGAAATGCTCTTTTTGATTCTATTCTGTAACATTTCATCTTCTTTAGCATAGTCAATGAATGACCTGTATGATCTAATTTATACTAGGTTGGCACAAAGAAATAAGCAGATCTTCACTCTGTTAGGAACCAGTCTGTCAGAGTCACTGCACACAAGGATATCAAAGGCTAAAATCCTGTCAAAGAGTAAAACCCCACCCTTGTTGTTGACTGAAACTCCAGTTTTTCTGACACTTTTTAAAATAGAGAGTGGCTAAGCTAAAATGATCCTGGGTGGAAATCTTTTTCTGCTCTCTCTACTTGCTAGCCACACATCTATACAGATAAAACCTCTGAAAGTCCCTACAAAGGGAGAGTTACTTTGTTTTGTTTTGTGATGGTAACGTGGTAATGGTAGTCTTTACTTGAGATGAGGAAACTGGAATATTATATATACAAGCCACTAAAAAATCCAAAAAACTGTAGTCTGTATTCCAGTTTTGGTGGTTATGCTATGCTATGTGATGTGTGGAAGCAGCTGGAATTTTCTTTGTTTATGTGAGACGAAGGCAGTGTTCATCTTGCAGCAGCAGAAGTAGCTGCTTAATGGGAATATAAATCAGACTGTCTTCTGCTGGGTTGTGCTCATGTCTGACCTGCGTAAGATTCTTGGCTGATACCCTCTACTGAAAGGAGAGGAAAAAAAAGCCAGAGAAGAAGCAAGTTGAAGAACTCAGAGAGAAGAGAACATAAACAGGGAAAAGAGAAAAGAAACAAGAAAAGGGGAGAGTAAGTGTAGAGTAGTCTAGTGTGTGATGAAATCTGTGTAATTTTCAGTGCTACCAAGTAATGTCTTTTAATGTCCTCTGCTTTTGGAGGAATGTTGCTGGTTATATATCTATATATGTGTATATACATGGTATGTATAATGCATATATAACATGCATATATGTAACATACATATAATGCATATATGTAACACCCAACAGAGCACAGGATGACATCTGTACTTCTGGAAAGATATGTGAAGGTTGGTCAAGTTTTTTTCAAGTTTTGAGGCATGAGGAGAGCATAGGTCTGTGGTGGATGGTCTGTACTACTGAATCCTGTGCTTGGTTGGGAAAGGTAAACATCATACAATCCATTGCCAAAATCTATCAAGCTCCATATTTAAAATAGTCATAAGAAACAAAGCCTTGCCAAGTCACAGTTTATCCACATCTCTATTATGAAAGCCCAATAGTAGCCTCCCTCCTACAAACTGCCAAATGGGAATGGTGAGTGCTGCCCAAAATTGCTGGGTCTCTGCTAGATGCTTCAAGTCAAAATCAGCCCATATCATGATTGTTCTAACAATTTAATTGTCCATGACTGTATTCCAGATCCTGAGCCTACTTAATTCCATAACATAGATGTAGCCTGAGTCTGTTCTTATTGTGAGCTTGTTTTCGGATGCAGGTAGAGGGCCCTGGTTTCTGCATTGCCACTGCCTGTTTACAGTGTGGCTCCCCTTGGTAGCTTTTGAAATATCAAGAGGAGAGTGTACTACAAAAATCCACCTTGTGGGACAGAAGAATTGTGGAAATTATCCCTAGACTACAGTGACAGTCAAAACATGGATCTTGGCCAGTATGGAGTTTGTGTTTTGTTAAGAGAACAGAAGAATGTACAGACACATCAGTCACTGACATCAGAAAGTTTATTCTGTTTCTACTTCTAAGGAAAGCATTTCTCCATAAGTGAAGCCTAATACATTTCCATTGAAAATACTATTTTACTAACAGTGATTTGCAGTTGTGGCACTCTAATTACTTGTGTTTTCTGCTTTTCCTGCCTCCCTTTCTGTTTCATCCCCTCTACCCTCCCTCCCTTAGCCCTGTCCCCTTCCCCTCCTTTTTTTCTTATAGCTTAGAAGCAGCAAGCCAAATTTGGTCAACCACAAATAACAAAAAGCACTTCTGGGGGGAGATCAAGCATGGAAAATTTCAAAAATTAATGAGCCCCTAAAAACATGAAAGAAGAATAGAATTTCATGGAAGGAGTGACTATGGTTATGCTGTACTTAGCAGGTCTTCTTTGTTCTCTATTATATAAGAAAAAAATTAGCTACAATCAGGTTGCACACTGCGCTGCTGACAACACAGTAGTGTTCCAGAGAAAGGCCAAAAAAAGAATGAGAATAAAAAAGAACTGGACACTGGCAATACCAGAACAGGTTTCTCAATTAATCTGTCCAAATTTTCATGGCAGCTTATGCACCATACCCAGAAAACACCGGTTAGGTATTTTGTTTAGTTAATGGTTTCAAATTCTGTTTTATCTACCACTTCAGTATGTGCAGTCTAGTAGTGCAGGTACTGGCTTTTTGATGTAAATAATGGATAATAAATTAGAGACTTTTAAAGGTGGAACACAGTTGTTCATATATTGGATGGGCTTTACCATTTCACATGCCAATAATTGTGTAAGGCTATAATAGGTAATGGCACAGATACCCTAGCTGCTCACTGAAGAATAAATATTTACGGCATTTGTTTTTAATTAATCCTACATTTGATTATACTTGGAATTTAGCATAGGGTAAACATTCAGAGTCTCCACAGGACATACTTAGCTTGATCAAAGTAGCTTCTGACAAAGATATTAATCTGAAACCATTATCTCCTCACTTGGAGTAAGCATAACAAAAGAAACCATACAAAGTGCTGCATAATTATAGCATCATGAAATGTTATGAAAAAAATTGCAAGGTTTTCACTACTCCTTGTTCTTAGCCATTCAAATTTACTGTACGGGCTGAAATTTTCCACAGCTATGCTCTCTTTAGGAGTGATGACCTTTTTGGTCCACGTTTTAAAATTTTGTGGTTTTTTTTAGCAGGAAAGTAATTATGCATGATATAAATATGATCATTCAACCATTAAAAATAGCTAAAGTACATAGAATTAGCAGTAAAAATCTGGTGTAAAAATAATTCTTACATGATAAATGCTAGTAATAAAGCTGTATATGCTTACAGAATCAT
Organism: Pardalotus punctatus; assembly: GCA_013400915.1. NCBI lineage: Eukaryota > Metazoa > Chordata > Aves > Passeriformes > Pardalotidae > Pardalotus > Pardalotus punctatus. The sequence continues at coordinate 16,829 of VZTX01000022.1, read as the reverse complement.
AGAATCAGAGAATATGCTGAGTTGGAGGGGACCCAGAAGGATCACTGAGTCCAGCCCCTGGCCCTGCACAGGACACCCCAAGAGTCACACCATGTGCCCAAGAGCATTGTCCAAACACCTCTTGAGCTCTATCAGGCTGGTGATGTGACCACTGCCCTGGGGAGCTGTTCCAGTGCCCAAACACCCTCTGGGTGAAGACCCTTTTCCTAATATCCAGCCTTTTCCTGAACCTCCCCTGACACTTCAGGGCATTCCCTCAGGTCCTGTCACTGTCACCACAGAGAAGAGATCAGTGCCTGCCCCACCTCTTCCCCTTGTGAAGAAGCTGTAACTGCAATGAGGTGTCCCCTCAGTCTTCTCTTCTCCAGGCTGAACAGACCCAGTGACATCAGCTGCTCCTCACACGGCTTCCCCTCAGGGCCCTTCACCATCCTTGTGAGCTGCCCTCTAATAGATTAATGACTTTACTATATTGTGGCACCCAAAACTGCACACAGGACTGAAGGTGAGGTCACACCAGTGAAAAGCAGAGCAGGACAATCACCTCCCTTGATGGCAGAGGTTAAGACTTTCTTTGTAAAAGAGGATGGATGTTCATTTTAATGAGAGTCTGAACATTATGTATAGAACATTCATAGTAGATTTGATTATTAAAATAATGAAAATCTGAGAAAAGATTTGATGCAGTGTGTGAGTGCCTAGCACTGTTGGATAATAGAAACAGCATCATCTTTATTGTGGGGAATTAACTAAGGCTTCATAAAAAAAGGGAAAAAGGAATCCTGAACATTTTAAAATTGTACAAGGCTCTGTCTAAGTGCTTCAAATCTGAGTAAAGCAACTAGTGACTGACCTGTATTCTTCAAGGATAATCTGGTATTAACAAAGAGATTGTGTTTGATGACTGGGAACTAAAGCAGACATTTATGAGACTGAAAAACTCTACATTCTCCCCTGTTTAGTTAATTGCACAATTGGGGTATATTAGTCCATTGGTAATGTAATTAATTGGATACCCTTAGCTCTACACACTCAAACTGAATTAACCATAAATTGCAACATGTTATGTGCTACTACCTGCTCATCAGGACACATGCTCTCTGATAAAAGTAAAGGATAAGGGTTTCTTTTCATTAAACTCAGAAATTTCCCTTGAACTGAAAAGCATATTCCCTTTCTCACAGTTAGATTTATCTGATAAGTGTCCAGTCTTCTCAAGAATAAGATAATCCAAGAGACTCCTGGCAGTTGCAATTTTGGTAGAGAAGAAAGATTTTAAATTGCTTCTTAGAGGCCATGCAGGGTTGGATGCATCAAACCTATCTGTAGCTCCATACAAGTTCTGCAACAAGTCTAAGATAATCATCAGGCTCTCTCTGCAAATACCACCCACACACACATGCTCTCACAGTAAAGAAAACCTAGCTGACTAGCTTAGAAAAAAGGTTGCATCTTCAAGCAGCAGTTGACATATGAAATAAGTTCTCTCTTTAATAGCATTTGCAATTAACTCTCTGTCTCCCTCATTTCTTGAGGGAGTGATTAGAAATTGGTAACAATTAGCATGTTTCCCTTATATAAATATCATCTTTAGTTCCTCAGCAGACAGAGATACTAAACTTCACATTTTTTTAGCTTGTAATTCTAACCTAAAATGCTTGAACACCATTAGGCCTCAGAAGGCCTTAATCCAAAAAGTGGTCTTTGTAACAGCCATGACATGAAATGGAGATAGTACAGACAAGAAGTAAAAAAAAAACAACAAACAGAACAAAACCCACATACACCTAAGAGAAATATATTCCAAAAGGACATCATAATACTAAAAATTTAAATTCATATACATTGCTAGCTCCATCTTGTAACTGCGTATAAGTCAGAGGCTCAGCTCAGGCATTTGTCTGAGTCACCAGCCTCACCAGCATTGGCTGTAGGTGGACGGCTATGGAAGAAAAAGAACAGGACAAGAATGGTATGTCCCATAATGACTCTCCTAGACTCACAATATTTTCAGGTCGAGGGATGTTCTGAGACTGATGTGATTTGACTGCTGTGTAATCCTTTTAATACACATCTCGTCCAGTTACTTATTTGCATTCCTTAATCTACATAGTCTCTGCAACCACACCATCCTTTGTCGAGGAGCACAGACCTGACCCTTCCTGCATGAGAAACCACCACCTTCTTTTGGGATTGAACATGGCTCCAATTGTTTTTTGGTTTTGATGGTCATTAATTCTTGTAGCAAAAGTGACAGTACAGTCAATTTGTACTGACTCGTTGCATGCCAGTTGTGATTTTATAGACTTATATGATAACATCCTTTAACCAGTTTTTTTTTTTATCATAAAGAGACATATTCTACTTAATTCTTTCTTGTATGGAAGCGAGATCATTCTTCTTGCCATTTTCCATTTCTTTTTCCTGGGTCTACTCTAGCCTTTTAGAGCTGAGAGCACCAGGTCCATAGTTAGCATACAGATACTTTAATAATAGAAATAATTCCTAACATTAATTGGCTTTTTAATCACTGCCAACCATTGAGTTTAGTTGTTTGGTTTTTTTTAATTGAAATGGTAAAAACTAACTTTAAGAGGTAGTGGATACATTATTTCATGTGTTTATTTAGATGTATCACTTAACCCTCCACCAGTAACTTCCAACCAGACCACAATAAGCTTTTTGTAGTTTCTTTTCAACAAGCTTCTTCAGTTTTACATGGTGGTGTTTCTGGAACTGAGCAGACTTGTATGAAGTCCTTGACCTTTGCAGTTCCCATAGGGATAGTGAATGCAGGTACATTGTGGTACCTATTACAGCCTAATGAGTCACGTGTGAGGTTCCAAGAAACATCTTAGTGCTGCATCAAGAGTGACATTTTGTCACAGTTCTTGTAAGGAAAGTATTCTCACAACAAAATAATGGAAAGCTTCCATTACTGGATTTATCATTTATATTGAATCTAAGTGAAAACTGGACCCAAACCAGATGGTTTGGTATATGTAGACAAATCAGATATTTTTGTAGACAAATTACTTTGTGGTTTTAAAGTAAATTTTAAAGTTATCAGTTTGGTAACCTTGGTGTTTTTTCCTAATTGTTGACATTCTCCTTTTCCCCATTAAAAGTTACCTCCTCTTTTAATATCTTTCTTTTTATTTAGTACATATCTTTAGAAATCATGAAGCAATATATTCTTATTTGTACTATAGTCCTGTGCATAAAAGATGAAGCATCTTCAGAGTAATAGTATAAGGCCAAAATGTGATGTGATTAGACTACAGAATGCTTTAAACCTTTTTAATAGTGTAGTCATTATGATTTTGGGCTATGAACTTTCAAATATTAAAATAATGGTAGAAAATCAAATTATTTTATTAAAAAACACTGAGGTATCAGGGAAATATTTAAATTTGGAGATTTTGGTTCTATAACAACTTATGTCTATAAATTTATCTCATAAAAGACAGAAAGAGCATTAGTTCATTGCAATCAACTGTACTTTTCTGCATTTTAATATGCAGTGATCCTTAGTATGAAGCTTAAAGAGAGAAACTAAGAAAAATGTATCAGTATTATAGATGTAGTCGCATTGGAAGTAATTTAAATATCTCCTTATCTTTAACTAGTGAATTAAAGGGGCTTTTTGTTTGTTTGTTTTTCTCAGAGGCACATATAAAGTATAACTGTAGTTCATATTCTGTAGTACTGAATCATGAGTGAATTATGGAGCATGTCAGTCTTGCAGAATAAATGCTGATATACCACAGCATTATTTATCTGAAAAGTGCTGGGAAAAAAAAAAATTGTGTTTTTCAAATACCTGCGTAAATTATGCCTAAATTGCAGTCCAAGTATACAAGTCTGAAAGAAAAGTTCTAAGAAGGAGCTATAATGAAGTTTTAAAAATTGAAAATAGTAGCAAATGGCCATTTTAATGTGGAAATGGGCAGACAATCACCAGGTGATTGGGTTATTGTGTTTTAAGGTGATTTTCCCCAGCAGGTGTGACATGGTAACAAACGGTGTACACACTGAAGGCTGTTTCCCAGGGACCTAAGACAATGTGGTTTGATTTGCTGAGCTCTGGGGAGTGTGTTTGCCCTTTGATGTGTGCATATTCACAGTGTACATGCTGCGGCTGAATTGTCAGCCACTTCCATTGCTGTTCCACGTGTTCAGGAAACTTTGATCACAGTCCTTTCTGTGTTTGACATGCTTTATTGGCAAATCCATCCTGAGCTGAGACATGCTTTGACAAGTCCCAGATCTAACTGCTTCCAATCATACAGATAATAACACACCAGCACTTCTCAGTAGTTATGATTTTGAATAGTCATGTTACTGCACCTACGAGATTCCTTTGTTCTAATTGTTTAATAAATATTTCAGACATGACAGTTCTTTCATGAGCTCTTCAAATACACTAACCCAAATCAAATACCAATTCTTAGTGCAGTAGTTGTCTTTCATATAAAGAAGGGTAAGTTGTTTGAGAAAATTTCCAAACTATTTCGATACAAACAGAATCCTGTGAGAGAGGTCAAATGCTGTTACAGAAAAGTAAATCCAGTCTGTGCCTGCTCCTGTCTGAACTGCTATTCAGGCATCTGAAGAGCAGAATCAGAAGGGTTTTTGTGGGCACCAGGTCCTCTGCAATGAGAGAACAGCAGCTGTCCTGCAGAGGCAAAATTCACCCATGGCCTTATTATGCCCAAGATTGTGCTTCCAAGTGTCTGTCATCTCTGAGTTTTAAACAGACCAAAGAATTGCTCAGGTAATTGATATCCAGGTAGTGTTTGGGGCAGTGGATGGAAAGATTTAAGCACTTTTTTTAAATCTCTGTGCAGCTTCTGGTGAAAGCCAAGAGAGCTTGCTGTGTATTGGTGCCTACCAGAAGGTGTTCATTTCTATCAGATCTGAATATGCTATTGTAATTAGAGATAGCTGATTTTTAGGAGATTAGAAACAGTAATGGTAACATACTTCAGATAACTTCTGAGTTAGTTCTTCTTGTGTAAACACATTCTTTTAATACCATGCTTGCTTTGGCTTGATGTGTACTTTTGGTAGGATGTGGAAACTTTTGGTTTATTTAGCTAAAACTGAATGATCTTTTGCCTTAACCCCTGAATCGTGACTATGAATCCATTACAGTAAAACAGCAGAATTTAACATGTGTCCCTCTGAACCCTTCAGAGAATAACTGAAAATACATGAAAAATAAGTAAATTGTTGCAGAGCTGGAAATTACATTCATTACATTCATTACATTCATTACATTCATTACATTCATTACATTACTTAGTCAACATTAGGAGACTCAGAATCTGGCACTCTGGTATCTACCAGGGTTCTCTATTTTCCCCTCTTGGACTTCTAATAAAAAGTCATGGCACTTCCATAATGAAAGCATTGGAAGGGGAAGGGGGAAAGCAGAGGGCAGGATGCAGCCAGGACTCCAGTAGAAAACATATTTTAGACAAGAGAAGGATGTACAGTATAGACATGCCCATATCCCTTTCCTATGAATCTCATCAATGGAAGTGGGTCAGAGTGAACACCTTTTCCTTGAGATTTCACTGTGGAATTTAAATTCAAGAAACAAGTGTCATGGTTTGAACACTGGCCAGATGCCAGGCACCCACAACAACCACTCACTCGCTCTCCCCTGTCACAGCTGAGCAGATGAGAGGAAAAAAAATTAAACAAAAGGGGTCATGAGTCAAGATAAGAACCAGGAGAAAACACTCCAAGGGCAAAACAGGCTCAACTTAGGGTTTATTATTGAATTAACTAGTAAGAGTTTATTAGTGAATTTATTACTAACAGAATCAGAGGAAGATAATGAAAAGTAAAATAAGCCCTTAAAACACTGTTCTTCCCCCCAGCCCCTCTCTCCTTCCCACTGACAGCACAGGGAACAGCATTTTGGGGTTTGGTCAGTTCATCACCAAAATCTTCTTCCACTGCTCAGGGAGAGGAGTCCTGCCCCTGCTGCGCCATGGGGTCCCTCCCACGGGAGACAGCTCTCCATGAACTTCTCTAACGTGGTCCAATTTCACGAGCAGCAGTCCTTCCAAAACTGCTGTGGTGTGGGTCACTTGCCCACAAGGTGCAGTCCTCCAAGGCCAGGCTGCTCCAGCCTGGAAGCAGGGACCCTCTCTCCACTGGGTCTCCCACTGGATCACAGCCTCCTCCAGGGCATCCATCTGCTCCTCTGGCATGGGTACCTCCATGGTCTGCAGGTGGATCTGTGCTTCCCTGTGGACCCCAAGGGCTGCAGTGGCACATCTGCCTCACCATGGGCTGTACCAGGGACTGCAGAAGAGGAAATTTGGCTCTGGCACCTGGAACAACTCCTCCCCCTCCTTGGTGTCTGTGACTTCTGTGTCTTCACGTTGTTTTCCTCACATGTTCTCACCTCCTTCTCTTCTCTAGCTAGGAAAAAGCCGCATGCGCCTTTGTTTCGACTTCTTCTTAAATGTGTTATAACAGAGGCTTAACCAACATCTCTAACTGGCCCAAGCTTGGCCAGTAGCATGTCCATCATCTTTTGAGTAATCAGGGATTGGCCCTGCTGGACAGGGTGGAAGCTTCCAGCAACTTCTCACAGAGGCCATCTTTAGAACCCCCACTACCAAAAACCAGGCCAAGCAAAACCAACACAGCAACATAGCAGGCTAAAGGCTTTTGAAGCATATTTGTTTGGAACCAGTAAAAACGCTGTGGGGGGCATGTAATACAAAAGTTTCTGTGTTGGGGGGGCACCCTTAAAGTGTGCCACTGTCCATGAAAGTCACCACAAATAAAGATTAGAATTGTGACTCACTGCCAGCAAGAGGAGATAAATATGCCATGAACTGTTTGATGCAGAAGTGAATGCATGTGCCTATTTTTATGCACTCAGTTGCACATTATGGTAGTAACAGCATACAGACGGGTACACAGCACTTCCCATGCATAAATCTGGAGTTGCCTTTTAAAAGCATGTGATCTCAAAGGCAGAGACAAGGAGAGCAAAAAACAACAGAGCACAAAATCTCTTCCGAATGCACATTTATGAACTTGATTTCCAGTTGGTACACCAATGATTTAGGAAGGTGAATCTAGTTAAAGCTGTGGGACATAATCCAAATTCTGCACTTCAAGGCAATGTTAAATCATTGTTTTACTTTCAACCTAGTGCTACTTGAACCAAAAAAAAATTGTACATTATTTTGAAGCCTGCACAAAATTCTGTCTAATCTGTAGTTTTGTATTGTTGCTGTTATCTAGAAAAGGTGATAAGCAAATACTTAAAATCTTTTCTCCAGAAATTGTCTTGCAGGTAAGTCAAAGTTGAAATCCTGAATTTTTTTTTAGTACCTGAAAAATCAGGAATCTCCACTGCAGTTGCAAAATAATCTTTTGGAAGTGTAATCTCTTCTGATGAAGAATTTTTATATAAGGGATTAAATGGAAATGGAAATTGAATTAAAAATTTTGAAATTATTAGAAATGGCCAGATAATGTAATATAGCATAGATATGAATGCACAAGGTGTTGAATTACACTTGTTTCATTTAAAGATAAGTGTCTAACACTGAAAGAACTTAGTATGTGATACTTCTAGTGATTAATGAGAATCTCAGAGATGAGTGAAACTAAAAGCTGTGCAAAATGTGGAGCCTGACACCATGAGTACAGGTACAGACTTCCTGGTAGCTCCTGGTCTGAGTTCAAGGCAATATTTTTATCTGCCCCCACTACATCTTTCATGATACCTTCACACAGTCCTGGCTCAGTGGTAGTGCTGGATCCTAAGCCAGCCTTGGTAGCAGTAGAGCACTGACAGGCAAGGAGTTCCCTGAAAAGGATTTTAATCTCCAAGCTTGTTCTGTGGAGTCTATGCTACTTTTCTTCTCAATAAATCCATTTCTCTTTTCCCTAACTTGAGAGAAGCAAGGGAATTCTCTGCTGTGTGGTTGCTTGAAAGGATATTAATGAGGTGCCCTAAAACATGAACAAGTTTATGACCTGATCATTGCATGTTTGTGCACTCACTGTATTACATTTGAAGCAATGGATGATGCCTTACTAGAAGACTAAAATACCTTGTGGAAAAAATTCACCACCTGTGTGGTGAATACAACAATTTAAAGAAAAGCCACATTCTTTGTAATTAGCAGTTTTCATTTTAGACTGTATGACCATCATTAGATAACTGAGCAACTGAAAACTACTGTTTTTGTGAACTCATGAATATCCCTTACCTGTATTAAAAAAATAAGTTTACTTCATAGTGAGGATTTTTTCTTTTACTAAATTGAAAATCAGGAAGCAACTCTGTATCTATGTCTATTAAAAAAGTAAAAAAAGAGCAGAATTATTGAGAGACATTTGAAAAATTTGCATTATGCTTTGGGAGCTGTAATAGATGATTTGTGGAATACAGCTAATACAGACATTCACAGTCCCCAAAACAAAAATCCAGCAACTCAATTTACCTATCATTGCCACATATTGAATAAACACTTGTGTATTTATGAAAATATGAGTTTTCACAATCATCCATTTTTCACCAAGAGCAGCAAGTCTCCCACCCTGCTGGATTGGGAATGAAATAGTTCATGCTTTTTAACACCTGACAGAAAACAGATTCACTACTTACAGGAAGAGAAATGTTGTCAGTATTGTGTGCAGTCAGATTAATGTGTATAACAGACCTTGAGGGGAATTAAGAGGCAAAGACATCTGTAGAGAAGCAGAAATGGAGGTGTATGTAGCTTGCTTTGTCATTCTCTAACACCAGATACGTTCTTCATAATATTGATACTTGCAGCAATGGGACAAACTTAGAATGTGAGAAAGAGGTTAATACCCTTCCTGAGCCATTATTTAAAGTTCATGGCTGGCCTATTTTTAGGCCACCATGTGAGAAGATGTTCGCTGAAAATAGATACAGATCATGTGTCCTTGCAGAATATAGAACATCAGGACATTTCATTTCCAAAGAACATAATTGGGACTCAGAGCAGAATCTTCTTTCCTCTCACCTCTTTGCTTGGAGATTATAACTTGGGTTATACAAGCACACGCTGTTACGTGAATTGTATTAACCTCTAGATAGATAACCAAATCTAATTTGAAATACAGTTCTAATGGGACGCATTAATTAGTTACACTTTGATTTTCATTTAGTGCACAAATATGTACATTTGTAGACATTTAGGTATGTCCATGTACACATATAAATACATGTATGGGAGAGCACATATATGCCAGTGTATATATATGTATACACACAAACACACACCCACACACACACACACACATATATATATACATACATATATATACACACACAGACATACAGACACATGTATACGTATATTCTGGCACATACTTGCAAACATGTGTCCAAGATTTCTATGTGAGAAGAATGCTGTGTAATACTCTTGATATCTTTGTGTAGTACTAAGTGCATATATTGCATTAAGTACTCTGACATGGTCTCTCCTCCTTCTACTGTTGCCATATATCTCAGAACATATTTCCTATGCCATCAGACTATATTTGTAATATATTACCTTAAAATGAACTGTAGTTAGAAGAGGTTTAGGGGTCCTCCTATGATATAAAATCAATATACATAAATCTATGCATAAAGATAGAGATTAGGATATAGTCTAAAGATCATTTGAAGAACTTTCTGAATAAATTATAGGAATATATTTCTTATGGAAATAAACCTTAGCCTACATTTAATTCACTAAGTGAGCAATTAAATTATATATATATATAAAATTTAATTAAATGCTATTAATAGTTAAATAAATTTTAAACTTCAGACAAGCAGATGAACTGGAATTGTTTTGAAAAGGAATATTAAACTGATGTAAAGACCTGCATCCCATGGCTGGCTGGTCTCATGCACAGATACTAATGGCAGTTCCTGAGTGCCCTGCTGTCATCAGGCCCATTTGCTTTTAGTGAAGGTCCAGTCCTGGAGGGGAAGCCCAAGCACAAGTATTTAAGGCCTCAGTGATGGCATTCAGAGAGCAAATAGAGCAGCAGTAGTAAATGTAGAGAACAGAAGGCTGT
>VZTX01000021.1:0-63669 GCA_013400915.1 Pardalotus punctatus | reverse complement strand
GTCGGTCACCGCGGCCGGGGGGCTCCGGCCGGCCCCGGGCAGCGCTCGGCGCTCCCCCGGGGACCCGCGGTCAGTCCGGAGCGGCCGCCGCTACCAGCGCTAGGCTGGGCTGGGCTGGGCTGGGCTGTGCCCCGCGCACGCCCAACTTGTTGACACAACAGACCTTTGACAACACCGGAGAACAGCACCGAGGAAGGAAAAATAATTTTTTTAAGCTCAGACGTTTCCAAGGTGCAGATCTCGGAATTGCGGTCCCTGTTCAGCACGAGATGCGTGTGAGCGGTCAGGAGGGGCTGGCGAGCTGCTGAACATCTTCCTGTGCCTTTGTTGCAGAAGTGCTGCGGATCGGGCGGTCATGGAGGGAACCCGGCAGAGCAGGATCTGCCGCCCGCACAAGATAAGTGAATCCTCAAAGGTTCGTACGATTTGTGTCGCCTACCAAAAAATTCCCGCTAAAGAAACAAGGAGGGTGGGGGTAGAGGGGCTCCTTTGGATGGGCTGTTTTGGGGGAATGCGAATATTCGGAGCTTTTAAAAAGAGGTATGGAAATGGTGGTTTACCTGCTCAAGTATTTTTGGTAGAAGTTGCTGCCTAGTGATTAAGTGAAAAAAAAGAAAAAGCAGCAGCAAATGGGCATCTGCTCATCGTGACTCATAACTTAGAAACCCACATCATTGCAGCACAGTAGTTTCTCTATACCAAAAATTCAGTCATTAAATGTGATGTGTTTATGTTTTGTACTGATCCGTCTCATAAAATCCAAGCTCGTTGCAGAAGCAAAGCTGAGATTACTCTTTAGATTCAGTCTTGGTTTTATACGAGATGGGAGTCTTGATCCTGCAAATTGTGGGTAGCCCAGTGAACTCACAGAATCTGAGTTGCTTTCTGAGGCTTGTGGTTAATTTTCTTTGTATCAAATCTCTGTCTGCGCAAATACATTGTTTTTATTTGTGAATTCACAGAAATCCATCTTAGGCAGCTCTTAATGCAGGTCTTTAGGATGATTTTTAAGACGTTAATATCAGCTGTAATTATTATGTTCACTTTATTTCATACCAGTGCAAGCTGCTTTTGTGTGGTAGTTACAGTAACTGTGGAACAGGTACCTTCTAATACCAAAAAGAAAAGCTGGAAAAGAGAAATTTTTCAGTGCCTTCATCTGTCTTACGAAACTTGAATGAGCCAGATCTCATTTTCTTTGCACCATTGATGAGCAGCAGTACTGCATTAACAATCTGAGAGAAATTAGATCTTTGAATCCAAGAGAAGCTGAAATTCTGCTCTAACACAATTGATGAAAGATAAATAGGACTAATTTTTAAATGCATCCCTACCAATATAATCTTTCCCTCAGTGCTGATCCTGTCTGCCACTTAAATGGTTTAGTCTGCATGTAATGATAATTCATCACATTAAAAATTAATTAACTTGACAGCATTGTTTTATATGCTTGCTTCGACAGCAGCTGTCACTATCTGTTAAACTTAGAATTACTGGTTAATGCTAAGGCTGTTCTACAGAATATAAATAGCTTGAGAAAGATGTTGAAGTTCAGTATTAAATTAGTCTCGGTTTTGAAATGTGCAGCTCTCAGCTCCTGTATCTTGCTCCCTGAACAAATGAACTTGCCAAGTGGCTGAAATACGTTGATGTATTCCGAGTGCCTCCAGTGCTGTGTGGAATGGTTTCATGGCTGATTCCTGGAGGAGCAGCAGCTCCACATGGCAACAGGGATTTCAGGAGTGCGAGTTGTCAGGCGTATTTGTGGGCAGGATTATGCTGCTGACTCAACATCCAGCTCAGCACAGAGGGATCTCTGGCAAATCTTATATTCCGCTGTAATCTTGTTATGCATGATGGTGGTATTAGAGAATATTAGAGAGAAATGATCAGCCAGTTTCCAGGGATGAGAGGGAGTATGGTTTGCTTCAATCCAAGGATTTGGTTCAATCCTATCCCCTGTGAGTCAGATTCTGGAGAAGGTGCTGCAAGTTTTTACTTCTTGTCTGTTCATCTACTACCATCAGCTATCCTTGATTATAGCTGCCTCAAAAATGTGGTTTATCCTTTGCCATATTTATTCTTCTCCCCATTTCTTCCACCCCCTGGTTTCTGCTTAGGCTCCTGTATATCAGCTTTTCCCAACCTCAGGAAAACAGAGGTACAAAGCATTACAGTCCGTAAACCCCATTTTTTTTTTTCTGTTACAACTGTCTGGCAGTTTTATTCCTCAGTGGATGCTACTTTGTTGTCTATGCCATAGATCCCTTTTTAAGTTCAGAGGTGTGATGAGAATAAGGCAAATTAAAGAGTTTTGACCCAGAATCCCTGTAATTATTGAAGCCTCTTCCCTTAAACCGGTTTAACTCTGCACACTTGAGTGTTCAGAGTTATTCCAACAGCAGGATTTTTGGCAGCTTGGACTCCATTGTTTAGAAAAGAACATAAGGAAATAAAGAGAATCTGCTGGGATGTCACGCTAAGAGCAGCACATTTGGTTTTTAATTTGGGTCTCAAAAACCCCCCTGGCTCTCACACTCAAAGGTTTTCCATCCAGGTGGACAGACAGGGTCTCGCTGTGGTTCAACCAAACCAGTAATGGCTTTTCCAGACAGCTGTGATCATGCGCTCTCTGCTTGGGAAGCCAGGAGAGCCACAGATAATTAGGATTTCTAGGAGAAAGAACAGTTTGGTGGTGAAGGGAAGGGGGAATGCCTGGGAGGTTTGAAGAGACCTCAGGTCACCTGTGTGTGACTGTGTGACCTTTTCAGGTGTCACCTCTGGAAATGCAGCCTGAGGGTTTAGGACTGGGCAAGACCCGGACGGCCAGGACCGTTCAGAGCTGACTTATGTAGGATACAAGGATGTGCTTCCATTCCACCCCTTCTCACTTCCCTTACAAGTTCTTACAGGCTCAGCCTGGTTTGGATTTGGTAATTAAAGTATTTGGTATTTGCATTTACCTTAACCTGGCTTTTATTAAGAGACATCACAAAGTAACTGACGGTGCCATCACACATTTAATTCCTCCAGAAGATGGTCCTAAAACTTCACTTGATATGCTGGGCTGACCAGCCCTTTCAATTCGTGTTCTGCAGGACACTGGAGGAGTAACAAAATGTTTCCATCTTGGTTCCTCTTAAGGCTGGTGACGTGAGTCTGTGAGAAAAGAGGCAAATGCTGGTCGCCTGAAAAGCTTGGTGACACGTCCACAGCTGGTGGTTGGAATGTGAGGACCAGAGGGATCCCAGAAGGGCACTTAATGGATGTGTCCTGAGGGCATTTTCCCTTTTCTTTGAAAGAAAATATCTGGTTGTATTCATGAAAACAAAACCTATCTCAGCTTCTGGAAGCAAGCAGAAGCCTTGTGGGAATCAGTTATCTACATGAGTGGCTTTGCACATAAATAAACAGCTATTACTTCTGAGTGCAGTGTGTGTGCCTGGAATAATGTGGAAAAGAAAGGGAGGGATTTTACCCTAACAAGCTTAGAAATGCAGAGTTCTGGAAAGATTTAAGAGGGGGTAGCTGTCAAGCAAGCACCAACCCAAACAATACATGGGCTGAATGAAAATTCAAAGTGCTGCAGCATGTGTGTCTCCCACTCCAAATGCTCTGTGAGTAGCTTAGCTGGGAGAACTCTGTAAGGAGTCATTTGGGGGACAAGGAAGAAAGGAAATGTCAGCAAGATGTCTCTGAGACAATGAGTGGAAAAGTTTCAGAAAATTGTGGCTGTATAACTCATCAGGGAGGAGGTTTCAATGCAGCATTGTGGGGGAGGGAGGAGTCAATTATAAGAAAAGGGGAGTAGGAAGCAGTAAAAGTCTCCCTAGGCCTTTCAAAGTGAAGGTGAGGAGCTCAAGCTCGTACTGTGTCACTTGCCAACTCTTTCATGTCAGAATTTATTATAAATGTGGATGCACAACACAAACAAGCCGTCTCTGACTTATGTATGACTACATTTAGTGGGAAAACACATTTCCCACTGAGATTGATCCTGGTGCAGGTATCACCTGCCTGATGCTGTCTGTGTTTCCCAGGTGTACAGGTGGGATGACCACTCCAGTCTGGTTCTGCAGAGCCTGAACGAGCAGAGGCACCGCGGCCTCTTCTGTGACATCGTGCTGGTGGTGGACGAGCAGAGGGTCCCTGCCCACCGGAACCTCCTCGCCGTGTGCAGCGACTACTTCAACTCCATGTTCACCATCGGCATGAGAGAGGCCCACCAGAAGGAGGTGGAGCTTTTCGGAGCCTCCTACATCGGTCTCAAGGCTGTGGTGGATTTCCTGTACGGCAGTGAGCTGTCTCTGGACGGAGGGAATATCGACTACGTGCTCGAGACAGCTCACCTGCTGCAGATCTGGAAGGTGGTGGACTTCTGCTGCGAGTACCTGGAGAACGAAGTCAGCGAGGAGAACTACCTGTACCTGCAAGAGCTGGCCTCCATCTACAACCTGAAGCGCCTTGACTCCTACATCGACTCCTTCATCCTGCAGAACTTCGGCACGCTGTCCTTCACCCCGGACTTCCTGCAGAACATTTCCTTGCAGAAGCTGTGCCAGTACCTGGACAGCAGCGACGTGCAGCAGGAGTGCGAGCACGACCTGCTGCAGGCCGCCCTGCAGTGGCTCACGCAGTACCCGGAGCGGGAGAACGAGGCTTACCAAGTGCTGGACAACATCCACTTCCCCTTGATCCCCAAGAGCGACCTCCTGCATCGAGTGAAGCCTGCTGTGTGCTCGCTGCTGCCCAAGGAGGCCAACTGTGAGGGTTTCATAGAGGAGGCAGTGAACTACCACAACAACGTGACGGCACAGCCGGTGCTGCAGACCAAGCGCACGGCCCTGCGCACCTGCGAGGAGCGGCTGCTCTTTGTGGGTGGGGAGGTGTCGGAGCGCTGCCTGGAGCTCTGTGATGACACCTGCTTCCTGGACACCAGGAAGGGACAGTGGGTGGCAGAAACCCCTCTGCCAGCCCGGCGGAGTCACCACTGTGTCGCAGTCTTGGGAGGCTTCATCTTCATAGCCGGGGGCAGCTTTTCACGGGACAATGGAGGGGATGCGGCGTCAAATCTCCTATATAGGTATGATCCCCGCTGTAACCAGTGGATAAAGGTGAGACTTAAGCTGTATTATTTCTCTGTTCAAAGTCCTTTATGTTTAGAGCGTTTTCTCCTTTTCTGGTGGAAGGACAGGGCTTGTTAGAATAGTCAGCATGGCAGCACTTCCAAATGGAAAGTCAACTTAACTAAGTTGAAAAAGTGGCTACTTGAGTCCTTTGTGGGAATGCTTAAATTACACAAACAGCAAAAGATTTTGGGGCAGATATTCAGCTTCATTTGGGATTTGGGCATCTCATCTGGGAAATTCCTGATCAGCATCCACCTGCAACTCTTTAGATTACTTCTGGGAATAATGCTGGAATTGATTTAGAGGTGATTGCTTGGTTCATCTTTCTTAAGCAGCTGCACATATAAATGAAAAATGGGTGTGATGTAAAAAGAAAATGTCTCTGACATTTGTCAAATATCTCTGTGCTAAATGTCCCTCAGAACAAGCTCTTCACTGCCAGTCCTGCCACAAACCCTGTGGCCGTGCGGGTTCCTGTATGAGCCACTGATTTTTATATGGACCACTTATGGCTCCCATATGAACCAATCTTGATTCCTCTATGAATCAGTCACCCCAGATGGCTCAGCTGTGGTTTTCAGTGATTCCAGTGTATGTTCCTTGCAGAGTTTGGGAAGGAAGTCCATGCAACGCAAACACTTGTAGAGTAACCTGTCTCTGAGATGCTTCCTGTTGTCCCCTTGTTTGAAAATGGATGCTACTGCAGAAAACCAGAAGTGATTTATGAATATAATGGTCAAAACCAGTATCTCTCCTTACCAAATAAAGGGGAAGAAGCAACTGCCCCATCCTCAGACATGAACAGACCTTAACTCCCTTGCTTACCCAACACTGGAAGATGTCAGCAGTTATTTTCTTTCCCAGGTTGCCTCCATGAGACAGCGACGAGTAGATTTCTACCTGGGAGCGATCACTGACATGCTGGTGGCTGTTGGTGGCAGGAATGAAAACGGGGCACTGTCTTCAGTTGAGACCTACAGCCCTCAGAAGGACTCCTGGACCTACATAGCAGGACTGCCCAGGTAACAGAGCTGGTTGGGAAGCTCCCCTGGGCTTGAAGAACGGTGGCAAGGGGAGCTTGTGTGACCTTGGCTGATGAATGGGATCCCTGGAAGGAGGGAAGGGGATGCAAAACCAAGGTGGCATCAGCCGTAACAACCCATAGCGGCATTTGGGATCTGAGCAGGCAGTGTGCCTCGTGTCAGCGAGGTTTTAATTTTCATCCCAAGGTACATCTGAAGAATATGATCATTTCATTCTACTGTTCTTAAAAAGCTTTTCCTGAGGCTACTTGGAGTTGAATTTTTCCAGAGGCACTTTTCACATCTTAACCAAAGGGGTTTATAATTTCTTTGGCCTTTCTTTGTCACCTTGCTGTGATGATTTTCCTTGAAGGGTGTTTCTCTGTGTTTGGCTGCTCAGGCTGGCTGTCACAGCTAAACATATTTACCTGTATTGGAAACAGAGAACCCTGGAAAACATGAGCTCTCTCTCTCTCTCTCTGTCTGAGTTAAAACCTGGCTGTTCTGCTTTCACGAGATTTAAGCCCTGCAGCTTTTGTGGTAACAGAGAGGACATTGCTGTGTCTTGAATCAACGTCAGAGCAGTGACTGTGTAAGGACAGCATGACAGCATTCCGTTTGCAAACAGGGACTTGGATTCAGTGATGTTCAACATTTGTGGGAATCACAGGGCTGTTGGCTGTATGGATGGGGTTTCCATGAAGCCTGAAACCTCAGCAGCAGTGCTCGCTTTCCCAGTGGCATCACCAACCATGTTCCTGCAGTTTGGTTTGAGACTTCAGGGTTTGTCCCTGCTCCCTGAGCTGCAGAGCTGCAGAGCCAGAGGCAGCCAGTGAAGGCACAGAAGCCTGTTGCCCCGTTCTATTTTGGGCAGGTGCTGCAATGCGAGGCTGATCCAGGCTAACAGCTGGGCTCGAGTGCTCTTCACAAGCAGGATGCTTTTTATTTCTGCTCACACAGGCAGATCCAGCAGCTGGGGCTAAACACCACAGTCCTTCCTGGGAAGCTGGGTAGGAGAGTATCTTCAGGTCCTAAATCCTTCTGTCAGCTGGGGTCACCTGTGAGATACATCCTGCATGGATATGTTTACTCACATGTGATCCTGGGGAAGCTTGCACAGTTGGCTTAATCCACTCAGACTGTCCGAAAAGGGGCGGCTTTTCTGCATATTCCAACTGCTACCTGTGTGCAGGCTGTGGGAATTCTGCAGCTGCAGCATTTAAAGTGAACTTTGACTTGTGGGGGTTAATTTTTTATTAGATTGCCAGGCTGGTCTGCTTGGACAAAGCAAAAGTCCCCCTTAGGGCACAGACCCCTCTTACACTGCAGAGACTTGGATAAGTTATTCCTGCATCCAAAGAAATGATTCTGCATCCTCTTTTCCTGTTGCTCTGTCCTTGTGTCAGCTCACATGTGTGGTGAACTGGGCAGTTTCCCACTTTTCCAAGTAGCTGCTGTCTTGCATGTTGATAATCTTTAGGCAGATCTTAATGGACTCTTGGCACCTTTGGATTTTCTGTTTTTTCAGCCCTTTTTTTTCCATTTGGTGCTGGGCAGGGAGTTGTTTGCATGTTTCTGCACAGAAGGAATAATGCAAAAAGAACTTTATGCGGGTTGCAAAAGGCAAAACTCAGAGGTGAGCAACAGGAACCTTTCTGACACACGTTCACTGCTCGAGCTGGGTGAGCAGAGGCTCTGGCAGATTTGGGGCTGCTGGAAGGGTCTGGGCTGCCCTTCCTGAGGTACTGCAGGTGGAGCTGCTGGAGTGAGTGCAGAGGAGGCACCAGGATGATCAGAGAGATGGAGCAGCTCTCCTATCAGGAAAAGCTGAGACAATTGGGATTGCTCAGTCTGGAAAAGAGAAGCTTCAGGGTGACCTAATAGTGGCTTTCTAGTACCTGAAGGGAGCCCACAGAAAAGATGGTGAGAGACTCTGTACAAGGGCCTGGAGTGACAGGACAAGAGGGAATGGCTTCATAGGGGAAGAGGGCAGGGTTATATCAGGTATTAGAAAAAAAATCTTTGCTGTGAGAATGTGAGGCCCTGGTACAGGTTGCCCAGAGAAGCTGTGGCTGCTCTGTCTCCATGAATCTGTGATTTGCTGGCAGTGAAGGAAGGATGAGAGGATTCTGTGATCTACTCAAGACTAAAAGCATTCTAACTACAGTTCCTGCTGCCTACTCCAGTCCTCCCTTCAATGCACTCTTGATCCGATCCCTGTTTTCCTCCTCACCACATGCTTTTGTTCCTGAAACAGATTTTAAGTTCCTGTTTCACTCAAATAACATCTCCCCCAGCCCTATTCTGGCAGCAAGACTTCATGTAGAGGAAACCAGAAGCTCCAGTCCTCTGCTTCCTGATCAGGCAATGTATCTCAAACAAAACCGCCTCTTTTTCTGTGTTTTTCTCTCTTCTTCCCTCCAAAGAGAACATGTGCAGGGGTTTTGGTCCTCTTGGGTGCTTGACCACCAGAAGCAGGCTCTGTGCTGCAGCTCTGGGACCATTCCTGACTGCTCCAAGCCAGCAACTGCCTGGAAGCCTGTTCCCTGGAGCGACAGGCACATGTTGAGGTCATTCTGGGGCGTGGGCTCCTGTCGTTCGACTTGAGCTCCGTGGGGTGGGACTCTGAGAAGCTGTTTGTTAAAGCTTCTACTCAGAACATCCAGAAAATGGGATTTTTTGCTTCCCAAGGGTTAGAGCTTGCCACGTGTGTGGAGATTTGCAGGGGAAAGGCAGTGGTTGTGTCCTTGAACACACGTGCCAGCACCAAATCCCACGTCCACATTGCTGTTCTCAGTCACACTCCTCTAAGGAAGAGCTTTACAAGCTCTTTTTTATCTCCTCTTACCCCAGTCTCCTTCCCACCCTATATGGTCAAAACAACATGTTGTTTTCCCTAAGCACTCTGTTGGAAGGAGCTGAGCTGTTTTGACTGAACTAATGCTGTCTTGCTGGAGAAGAAAACAGCCTCTCGGGGCAGATGCTTAACAGGGAAACCTTCAGCCAAGTTGTCTAAAGGGTGGACCTGGTCCAAGTGTGCTACAAGGGAATTCATTTTGCCTGATGCTCATTAGGGTCCTTGGTTGTGGGATACCTTTCCCTTTCTTCAGAGAGGTCCTATATTTTTTTCTCCTTTTCCCAGGCTCTCTGGGAGCAGTTTCTGTCATAGTTTCTAGCCCGGCAGGGAGCAGCGGTGGCTGACAAGCTTGGCAGAGCAGGAGGTGGGGCAGTGTGTTCTCATCTTGAACAGACCATGAAAAGGTCTGCTGCAGACAGCAGTGAAATTAATTGAGTGGCCCTAGGTTAAAGTTTGGCAGAACAACTGAAAGCTGTTGTGTGAGGAGCTGTGTTGGAACAGGTTGGGGAGTGATGGTATCTGCTCTGCCGGTTGGGTCATGAACGATCTCGCAGGGCTACAACAGGTGGACACCGAGATTCAGAGCAACCACAGCTCACCTGGACTTGGGTTGGAGTAGGGGATTCCCAAAGCTTTATTGACTTAGGTGTTCTTCTGTCTCAGACAGTAAATGGTAGATTTTCAAGTATTTGAATGGTGTTACTGGGTCAGGAACTAATTTTTCAGCACTGTATCTGGGTTAAGGCATTCAAAATCGGCGCCAGGCTTCAGCAGATGTTAAAATCAAATCTCCTTTCTCTTAATGCCTCTGCTTTTTTCTGGCCACTCTTGCAGATAACACTGCCAAAACGCTCAATGCTTTCTGTTGGAGGATGTCTGAACCCACTGTATTGATGTGCCTGTTCTGCTGCCCATTTAGAAATGCCCCTCTCAATCACAGGGCTTATAGAAGGGATTTATATTGATTGGTTTCAATTTATGCATCTATTTCATGCAGTTCCTGTGGGAGTGACACTATTTAGGATGAGCTTTTGGACGTCAGGCAAAGTGTAACACCTCTGGTGCATTTTGGTGGGTAATTGTCCTCTACTGGCCAATAACAACATTGATGGTCGATTTAGTGCTTCAGATCGTTTCTGTCAAACCATTCTCGTAGCTGTTGCTGTTCCCTGGACACAGTCATTGACTGAGACAAAAGAACAGCATCAGTGCTTTTTCTGCAGCTGCCTCTGCTGGGCTGCATGCCTGTGCTTAAGAGTCAGTGGCTGTTGCTTCCTTACCTGGACAGAATTCCAGAGTAGGAATATGTTTAACCTACTTCTCCGAAGGCCACTCAAGTTTTTCTCAGCTTTTTTCCCCAAATGCTGAATTTGGTGTCATTGCCATCAGCAGTGCAATAACGCTGGGTTCTGGGGTGGATTCCATGTCCTCGCATCCTTCTGACTCCTCAAAACGCCCTGTTCCAGCATGGCCTCCAGGGAGCCCGGCTGTTACATGTGGGTTTAAATTCTGCTGCAGTTTCAAATGAACTGAACTCAAGCTGTCCATCCCATCCCCAGACTGACCATTTTTAAGACCCATTCCTGTGTATGCAGAGAAACACAGGCTCTGACAACCAGCCCAGCAGCCACCGCAGATGTACATTCCTGGTTCTTTTCTGGAAGAGACCTCAAACAAGGCGGAGCAGCATCTCTGGGCACTTTACCTGCCACGGTGTCTCTGCCAGGGGTGAAGGCTGAGTGCACGTGTTCAAGGTACACCAGGTCCAACAGAAGCACTGAGTGTGAATTAACTGCTTCCATCATGAGGCAGACTGAGGGCTGTAGAAATTTTGAGTTGCCTTTTTGGATAAAGTCCATAACT
This sequence comes from Pardalotus punctatus, assembly GCA_013400915.1. Classification (NCBI taxonomy): domain Eukaryota; kingdom Metazoa; phylum Chordata; class Aves; order Passeriformes; family Pardalotidae; genus Pardalotus; species Pardalotus punctatus. The sequence continues at coordinate 52,798 of VZTX01000021.1, read as the reverse complement.
ATACCTAAGTCCTCTCTTTTTTTTCTTGCTGTCTTTGCCCTGAGAGGCTAAGAAGCAGAACAGCTGTGAAGTCACCTCTGCAAGATCTCCAGGACTGGTGCTCCAGCCCCTGTAGTTGAACAGACTGTCCTGGTCACTCAGCAGTGTCAGCCCAAGCGTGTCAGGGATTTTTCTGTTTCTTGTAGCGGGAACCTATTAAAATATCTGATTCAGACAGGGATCAGAGGTTTTGGTAGGCATCTAGAATAATAACCACCTTTCAGCTTGTCTCAGAAGTGTTGTGCTTTCAGGGTAAATAGGGGGTTTCTTTTCTAGTCCATCCTTTCCCTTGGCACAGAGGTGCTGGCACTCAGGTGTGCAGAAGACGTTACGATACCATTTGTGTGGCTCAGAGAAACCATTACCCTGCGAAATAAAAACATTTCAAGGCTCTCTGCACACAGAGTTCCAGCATGTTCAGGCATGGTTCAAAGGCTAAGGCAATGCTAACAGAGCTTTGTCTGCCGTGGAGGTTGCGTTGTCTCGAGTGCCTGCCTACAAAGGATGGTGGTAGAGGCTCCTGAGTGCACTGTGATGAGTACATTGCTCTGTGCCCTTTGGGTGTTGAGTCGTTCAGGCTCCTTGTGAGAGCCAATTTGCTCTGGCTGGTGCTACATCTTTTGATACCCTAACTCCCCAAAGAGAGGAAAAAAAGGTGTGCAGGAAGGATATGTTCAAAGCTGCTGATGCTGCTCATCACCTTGGCTGTCCATTTCTGAGAGCTCAAAGGGGTTTGGTCAGGAATAGCCCTGTGTGAAGTTAAGAACAGCCTGGAGATTTAGGTTTGTAGGGGCTTTATTTTAGATGATCAAGGGGGATTTTCTCTTTGCCCAGTGGAACCAGCGTGCGTGGTGTTGCTTCTACCATTTCATTTTCTCTTATTTCAGACATGATCTGTGATGGACTGGGGTCTGGTGCCCTGTCTTGGGGTGACCAGAGGAGTTCCCACCTGTAGGGCAGGGGTGGTAGAACAGACAGATGGCTCATGAAAAGGACACTGCCTCTGTTGTGACTGCAAATAAAGTGGGCTGGGAATACCCATGGGTAAGAAATGTGACCCATGATCCTGAAGCTGTGCAAGGGCAAGGCAGCAGCAGTTTTCTTCTTGGTTTCTCTTGCTTAATCCCTCCTGGTAAGTCTGAAAAGTATCATGATTATTTCCCCTTTCTTTCACAGAAACCCTTACTGAGATGTGGATTTTTTCCCTCTCTGTCCCTCTCAGACTGATCCAAGCCAAGCAGTGGAGCAGGCAAATGGGAGTGAAGGTCATGGCAGTAGAGCAGGATGGGTTATTTCTGTTGTGTGACACACTCTAGAGGATGCATTAAGAAGTGATTGCCATACCTTAGTGCTCTGTAGCGACCAACTATGGAAAGGATGATATAAAAGCGGTTGTCAGACTGTGGCACTGCAGTGCAGGGTGAGGCCGTGTGAATGAGAGGAGTTACTGGGTAACCATGGGATCAGGGATCCTTCTGCCTTTAGTTACTGTTTATTTGCTTCTTTAGCACCAGTCCCCGCTGAATGCCTGTGTATGGTGATAAAATCCATAAGGACTGTTGCTGTTTGCCTGCCCCAGGTTTACCTATGGCCACGCTGGAACAGTCTACAAGGAATTCGTGTACATTTCGGGAGGCCACGATTACCAGATCGGCCCCTACAGAAAGAACCTGCTGTGCTACGACTACCGCACGGATGTGTGGGAGGAGAAGAGGCCCATGATCACTGCCAGGGGCTGGCACAGCATGTGCACCTTGCAGGACAACATCTACTCCATCGGCGGCAGCGATGACAACATCGAAACCATGGCTCGTTTCGACATCCTCAGCGTGGAGTCCTACAGCCCCCAGTGCAACCAGTGGACCAGAGTGGCCCCCCTGCTGCAAGCCAACAGCGAGTCGGGGGTGGCAGTTTGGGAGGGCAAGATTTACATCCTCGGGGGCTACAGCTGGGAGGAAGCTGTCTTCTCCAAAACAGTCCAGGTCTATGACAAGGAGAAAAATAAATGGTGCAAAGGGACGGACTTGCCCAAAGCAATTGCCGGAGTGTCCGCGTGCGTCTGCGCGCTGAAACCCAAAACAGAGGACAAAAAGAAAAAGACAAAAACAAAAAAGCATCAAGATCGAGGAAGATGACCACTCCTGGATAGCCACCCTTGGATGGTGGACTCCGAAAGGACCTTGTATTTAGACATTTCTATCTAACCTTCATTCTTTTTTCTTTTTAAACTGGGTAGGGGGCATCTTCTGAAGCCTCAGAAAATGTACTCTTGAATGTGGTTTCTGGACAAACTCATGTTTAAGGTCAAAACAACAAAAGAAACCAAAAACTCCCCCTCTTGCTATACAAAGGGTGATGTGGCCAGAGAGGTTCTGCTGCTTTCCTGAATGTTAAGGCTTAGGCTTTTCCTTCTGTGGTTCATGGCATTTCCACATACATTGTATTATATCAACGTTTTAAGGAAGTTTTTAAAAACAACTTTTCTACTTTTTTATACCACATTCTGCTAACTCAGTCTCTCGTTTGCCATATGTTACGTTGTTGACTACAGAAGCTGCTGCTCCGTGCTTGTGACCCCGTTGTTGGTGTCAGGAACTCCTCGTTTGATGCTCTTTGGTCTCGGTGTGGCTCGGCCAGGACATGGTGCAGCTGTTGGAGCAGCACTGGGCATTCCCAGCATTGTCAGGCAGTCAGCTGGAATTGGGACTATTGTCACAATTCCAACTTCCCCAGAGCCCAGCTCGCCAGACATGCTCATAAACACGCTTTATTTCGGTGACTGGTGATCTGCTGAGTGGATTTCAAGGGCTTTGGTTTAAAGTTCAGCTGTTGATCATTGCTGTTATTTTTTCCTCAGTCCTTTCCCATCTCCCTTTCCATGTATTTCAGATTTGCCTTTTCTTCCATCTGGTGTACATGCAGGTGATATCCTGCTACCCTCATTCTTTTGTCTTTTTTTTTTTTTTTTTGCCCGTTACTACTTACCTCAATAATTGGAAAACACTAAGAAAACATTTTTGCACTTAATTTTGTTTGAAACTCTAGTAAATCTAAGACCTACTACAAGCACACGTGTGTTGAAAGAGGTAACTGAATAAGTTTCTGGACTGCAAGGAGGTTATAGGTTGTTCCTTCAATGCTAGGAAAAATAGATGGAATTAATTTTCTGAAGCTCCTTGAGGTTTGTTGGTGGTTTTTTTTTTGTTTTTAAAAAAAGCCTCAGGAGTCAGTCTTTCATCTGCATTAATGGATTTATTTTAAAACATTTGTATACTGCATGAGGTAACGGTTATTCTTTTTTAGCCTAAAAATAAACTTAAAACAAAACCAAAAAACCCAAGTCAAACATTTCGGTTATGACAAACTCATTGACAAGTTGTTTGGGTTTTTTTTAATATCTGAAATCCTTGCTATGTTGACTGACAACTACTTAACTTTTTGGGGACATTTTCATGTGTAAGTATAGAACAAAAATTTCAAAGACTTGCTTTGTTTCTGTTACTGGGTTGCTTGTTACTATATCCCCTCTTTTAACGTGTTTATGTATTACATTAATGTCTGGGAACAATAAATCCAGTTTAGAATATTCTATTCATCACTGTCTGACTTGTCTATTGATTTCACTGAGGTTTTCCTTTTTGATTAATTGGAAAAAATAATCCTGTAATCATTTTCAAGTGGAATTGATAATGGTGAAAATACTTTAGTAGGAAGGTAAATTTAAAATACAAAGTAGAAATAGAATTTATTTGACTAATTCATCTTTTCTGCATTCGATCATACATTCCCTTTCTGCTCCAGAGAGTCGGAAGAGACAAGGGGGAATGGCTCCCCACTGACAGAGGGCAAGGATGGATGGGATATTGGGAAGGAATTGTTCCCTGTGAGGCTGCTGAGGCCCTGGCACAGGTTTCCCAGAGAAGCTGTGGCTGCCCCACTCCTGGAAGTGTCCAAGGCCAGGCTGGACGGGGCTTGGAACAACCTGGGATAGTGGAAGGGGTCCCTGCTCAGGGCAGGGGGGGCATGAGCTTTAAGATCTCTTCAACCCAAACCATTCTGTGATTCTGTGAAATTCCTTTTCTCATTTTTGAGCTCTGACAAAGGACCCAATCCAGTTTGTAGCGTGGTTTCAAAGACAGTATTTAATGGGGTGTACCTAAACAGTTATGATTTCTTAATGATTTCTTCAGCAAAGTTAAACTTCATTTCATTGACAAAAGATAGCTTCGGTGCTCATCAAAGCAAGCTTTGTTTCCCCTGGTGTGTGTGTTGTCCTTCCAAAGCCAGAGGCTGTGAGTGAGTGTTCTTTAGAGGTCACTGGGGGATCGTACCTGTTGTTGCCAGAAGCATTTTTCCATTATTAAAGGAACAAGCGATCCCCATTTGTGCCTCCAAGCCCATGGCAGGGAGCAAAGGCTCAGTGGGGCGGAGTGCCCCTGGATTTGGGATGTTGTGCAGGCAGACATGGCTCATCAGCCCTTGGGAAGCATTAGAAGATAGCACAGAGAGCTTGGAGATCACCGCCGTTCCGAGCGCTGCAAGGCTTTGGGGAATTGGCATGTTGGAATTTCTGAAATGTGAAAGGGAGAATATGTGTGATGAGAGTGGATTGCTGCTCTGGTTTTTGAGGTCTGAACAGTCCTCTTGGTGAGTAATTAGGGTCGGTGGAGGAATGGTGTATCGTCCTGGTTCAGCCTGGCTCCTGAACCTGCACATCCCACTGCCTTCACCCCTGAGCTCTGTAAAGCATTCTGCTCTTGCCAGGAAGCACAGCTCTGGCTTCCTGCCCCAGGGAGAAATAACTCCTGCTCTACCTCATTTTTAAAAAGGCTTCCATTGCCAAATTCTGAGGAAAGCTCGTTTTACCTGAAACAAAGCAGCTACCAAACCCCTCAGGTTTGCTCTTCCCACACTTCCGTGCCTGTATCGCGGCATCAGCATGTCAAGGAGCTGCTGCCTGTAACTCTGACGTTAGATAACAAATCTCTCAAGGTACCCTGAGGAAAAATTACACCCTGGTGTGAGATGCAGTTGTTTTGATGGCTTGAGAAAGAAGATGGAAATATTTTTGTTCTCCAGTTGAAATCTTCAATCGAGAAAAATGTGCCGGTGTCTTTCTGTGCAAGAGATCAGACTGCTTTCGCTGCTTTCTTCCAAAGACTGCTGATTTTCCGTGTGCTGTTTAGGATTCCGGATTCTTGCGTGACAGCAAAAAAGGGGTCATGTGTCTAGGGAATGTAAAGAAATAATTTAACCTTCAGTACTCCTTCTGAGAACAATTTAATTTGCAGAAGACAAGCCCAGATTTGAATTGTGATTCTTCCCTTGCTGATATGACTTAGCAAAACTCTGACCAGTAAGACAAAAAAAAAAAAAAAAGCTGGCATGACAAGCTTTAAATATTATTTTATTTCAGCTTCTTGAGCTATTTCAGTTCTCATGAATGTAATAGTGAGTGAGATGCTAATTATTCGTTCATGAACTTATGGCTTTGGGGTGTCTTAGGGATCAGGTCAGGGCAGATGGAGAGGTTCTGTCGCCTCACTGTGCGAGTCAGAGCACAGCTCAGCTTCAGCTATTCCCAGCTTCCTCCTCCTTCCTGCTAACTCCACACAGGGAGGGACACAGCCCAGTCACGGGGTTGTTGATGCTACACACATTTTTTAGTTCCTCCTGGAACTCGGAGAAGCTTTAAGGAAAAACATACCTTTGTTTTTATCATGATGGGTTTGGCGGCAGAACATGAGGGAAAGGTGGGATGGAGACTTGATGGTTCTTTTGAGGCTCCAGAACTGAAGAGATGATTGAATGAGAGAAGACTCATATTTAAGATAAGGATGAATAAGTCAAAATTAATTAGCCAGAAGTTCTGCATAGATAATTGAAGCACTGAGTCAAGCATCCACATGATCTACTAAAGATCTTGTCCATACTTCAAATCTGTTTTACGTTGGCTTGAACTAGTCCATGCTGAAGTTTTTAACATAAGTTTGTTACAAATTTCCAGCACATTTAGGAATAAGGAGTTTGAAGTCAGGTTTGTATTAACCCATTTTTGGAATGGAACAGCTGCTGTTTGTGTCCTGAGCTACCTGGTCATGGTTCCCCCCTGCAGAACCATTCCTGCCCTGCTGCTCTCAGGTTCCCTTTGCCAAATCCCAGTGCCTGCTGCTGGGAAAGGGCTCAGAAAGTTCAAGAAATAGTATGCAAGTTTGATGATTCTACAATCTCCAATGCTGACCTAGAGCTGGCTGGTTCTCTATTGAAAACTTAAAAAATCCTATTTTTAATATGAGCCAACCGACCCTCTCTGAGATCCAGCCAGGGGAGCTGACTGCTACTGGCAAATACTTCAGGTAGGCAAAGCCCTTACTGGACCTAGAAACTGTTAGGATAAAGCTTCTGCATCTCTGAAGAAAAAGTCTTGGGAGCTCCTGAAGCTCTTGGCACAAGGAGGAAACTCTACAAGGACAGCACTAAACCTGCCACAGTCATCAAGCAGTTCCTTCAGTGCTGCAGGAAGGTATTCCCTCTGTCCCTAAAAAAGTGGATGAGAGGGTCCCAAGTGCTTCACATCCTCAGAAGTGCTCAGAAGTCACCTGTACACATCTCCTGAGCATTGTCATGAGCACAGATCTCATGACCCAGTGAAATCACACGGAGTCCCCAGCACTTTGCATTTCCAGTAGGATAAGAGCAATTACAGCAGGACCTGGGAGGCAGATACCTTGGGAGTGGTTTATCCAGCTGCTGTCAGAGAATCCTTTATTTCCACAGCCATGGACCTCATTTGTTGTTGACAAATTCACATGATGCTAGGAATATTACTGCATGAATCTTAAGGACGTGGATACACAGAAAGAAAAATACAACACTGATTATTTTTTTTATTTGGAAAAGCAAGTTGTTGTTTTGGAGGGATTATTCACAGCCACTGGCATAAAGGATGGAAGAAAATACAACTGATTTACGCAATGAAGGCAGTAATGAAATAACAGGCCACTAAAACAGGCAAAAATTAATAAAACAGAACTGAGGTGGAAACTTTGCAGCAGGTAAGATTCATCAAAGCATGGTATTACAAAAAACCTTAGATGATTAGAAAGTGTTACGGTAAAGTGTTAACAGACTCTATAATTAAACTATACTAAGATGGGATAAAATTGAACGTGTTTTAAATGTTGCTGAATGGGACAGTGACATCCTTTCTGCCCACCTCAGTTTTCACCCTCAGCTCTGAGTTTTAACAGTTTTGGTATTTGAATTTACTGCTTTCCAAGCTGAAGACACTGTGCTCATTTGTATTTTGAAACAGTCAGTTTACTTAGGCAGCATTGTGGGCAGAAGGGAATTTTGCCTTCAACCAGATGAGCTACGTAAGGGTTTTCACTCCATTATTTACCTTGTAAATTAGACTCCCGAGGGGACAGGGGCTTTCAGACGTTTGAAATGCTGTATGCAAAAAGCCTGCACATTTGTCTCCCTTTTTTGTTTCTCCCTTTTAATATTAACCAGCCATTTTCACTGCTGGTTCTGTGCCTCAGGACAGCACAGCAACACTTGCGAGAGACAAAAGCAAGGGAGCGGCAGCTGGGTGTGTCAGCTGGAAGGGCAGAGGCTGATAGAGAAAATCATTTACTGTCATCAGCACACAGAAAGTGTTGCACTTCACAAAACAGGAGGGACACGTCCTTGTCGTGGAGACAGGAAGGAATCTTCCCACTTCCCGAGAACAGCCAAAGACACAAAGTTCTTGCGTCTTCTTTTCTTCTCTTCAACTTTCTCACTGATGTAAAGTTTTCTCTATCACTTGCTTCACAGCCAAAGTAGACTTTTGCAGGACTTGGTAGTTTGTTTAAGGAAAAAAATATGGAGAGAATTAGCGATTAATTTGATGGATTCTTGCCTGGGGGTTTCAGTATTGTTATGACTCAATCCTCTCAAAATCATGAGATTGGCTTAGTCATTGTTTCTTTTCAATTTTTTTCCCCCAGATACAAACACTGAACCCATTCCCACCCTGGTTATTTGGGACAGAGGTGGAACAGCTTCGTGCTGGCATCATCTGGGCACAGAGCCTACCTGTCACCTGCCAGAGTGACCCTTGGCATGTGGCCTTTTAGATGAAATTTGGACATTAGGAGGAATTTCTTCACAGAAAGGGTGATAAAGCATTGGAATGGGCTGCCCAAGGAGGCGGTGGAATCTCCATCCCTGGAGGTGGCCAAGGAGCGACTGGACGTGGCACTCAGTGCTCTGGTCTGGTTGTCAAGGGAGGGACTGGTCACAGGTTGGATTCGATGGAGGGTTTTTCCAATTTAATTAAGGAATCACAGAATTATTTGGGTTGGAAGGGATCTCAGGAGATCACCCAGTCCAACGACCTTGCTAAGGCAGGAANGGTCACAGGTTGGATTCGATGGAGGGTTTTTCCAATTTAATTAAGGAATCACAGAATTATTTGGGTTGGAAGGGATCTTGGGAGATCACCCAGTCCAACGACCTTGCTAAGGCAGGAACATCTGGAGCAGGTGACACAGGAACGTTTCCAGGTGGGGTTGGAATGTCTCCCTCAGGGGAGGCTCCACACCCTACCTGGGCAGCTGTTCCAGTGCTCTGCCACCCTCAACAAACACAAATTCTTCCTCATGTTGAGGTGAAACTGTTTTAGTTTATGGCCATTGCTGCTTTTCCTGTCGTTGAGCACCACGGAAAAGGGCCTGGCACCATCCTGGCACAGGTTCCCAGGGAAGCTGTGGCTGCCCCATCCCTGGAAGTGCCCAAGGCCAGGCTGGACAGGGCTTGGAGCAATCTGGTGTAGCGGAACATGTCCCTGACAACGACAACGGGTTGGAACTGGATGATCTTCAAGCTCCCTTCCACCCCAACCCATTCCATGATCCTGGGATCCTTTTGGCACCCACATGGGCGATATTTTATACGCATTAATGAGATTCCCTCTCAGCCTTCTCCTCTCCAGGCTAAAAACGCCCCGCTCCCTCAGTTTCCCACAGGCGAGACTCCCGGTGAGCCATTCCCCCGAACTTTGCCGAGCTCTTCGCCCTTTCCCGCCCGGCTCCCTCAGGGGGCGGGGCCCGCGCCCGCCCTTTTCCCTCGGCGCCCTCCGCTCCCGCCCCGTGCGCGCGCAGCGGGTGGGCGGGGCCGGCGCATGCGCGGTGCGNGCGGCCCGGGCCGGGGGTGTCGGTGCTGAGCCCCCGCCCGAGGCTGGCTGGGACAGAGCCCATCGCTCCGGCTGCTGTTTTCAATGTTTTGGAGGGGGGAGAGGCAGAAACGGTTCTATAACGAGAAGGGAATAAGGAGATTTGTAAACTAATCCTCCCCCCTCCCCCCCGCCCAAACACTCGATAAACCCCTGCGCATCGGGGTGCAAAGGGCTGAGTGTTGCAAGATCGCCGTGCACGGGGATGCGTGTGCGGATTCCCTGGATCCCACTGGCTGAACCGGCCGGGAGATTTGTGCACGGAGTGGAAAAAAAACTGCAGTCGTGGTGGTTTTTCGCTGGAAGTTTACAGCTCGGTTCCTGGGCTAATCCACTGTGTGCTTAGAGCGAATGATTGAATGGGTTCACTTCGGTGTTTTTTTCCCTTAAGGTTTTTCTTCCAAAGAGATTGAAAGCAGGAATGTCAGGAAAAGCATGTGGAGCACTGAAGTGTTTATTTGCAAGACTTAGAGCGACTTTGTTTTTAGCCAGTAATAAAGTTCAGAAAACTGTGGTGGCGTTAAACATAATTTTGTTAAGAATCCGTGTCTTCTGTGATAGAAAACACATTTCATAAAAATGTAAGTCATTTCGAACAAGGTGGTGCTTTATTATGAATTCTGTGGCTTTTGGTTTTATTTTCTGAATGGAGTAAGGTACACAGCAATTGAAGTTGTGCACTGGTGGCACTGACACTGATTTTTCCATTAAAAAAAGTTTGTAATCAGTGAAAACTATACTGACATTTCTTGTCTAGCTTGATTTAGTTGTGTTTGAGAGAAAAATGTGAGTGATGTTGTTCATGTGGGTGTTCTTAAGGCAGTTGCAGTTTCTAAGGTTTGTTTCAAATTTAGGAATAATTAAAAAATTCTGTATTCTTCAAGTTTTATTTCAAAGTGAAGGAAACTGACTTACTTTTGGACCTTTTTTACTGTCCCAATGAATGATTTTTAGAATGCAGATATATCAGAAGAATTCACTATCCAACTCAAGAGTTGTTTTCACTCCCTGCTTTCTCCCCCCCTCAGCACTCAGCAGTGCATGTGGTCAGTTGGCTAAGTTGGGGTTTACAGTGCAGCTTTTTTTATGATACAGAAGAGTTAATGATGTGTTTTGGTCTGTCCATGATTATGTTGGTGTACCGTCAAACAAAACAAAGTTAAGCTGATGATTTAGTTTATGGTGAAGTGCTGCATAGCTGAAATTAAAACTAGGCTGTAAATTCATCCTTAGTAGCAACTTGAGTATTCAGAATTTTAAATCATCCCCCTCTATAGGTAAAGGAAGATATTTAGGTCCCATGAGGCTGGTGCTTAAATTATATTATTTCTATTTTATAGTTTGTATATAATTTGGAACATACATAATCTGGAAGCACATTTGCGAGACATTGTTTAGCTAATGATTTGTTCATGTCATTAAACACAGCCTATTTTTGTGTTTTGGGTTTTTTGGTTTTTTTTTTTCAAATTTAAACAGTTTGAGATGCTGTCTGGGATTTATGTGACTACATCTTCCAGAACAGTGTGGTGCTCCACTGCTGGATTATGGTAACAATGTTTTGGACCCTTTTGGATGAAAAGCCTGAAGATAAGTTCAGGGATGCAGTTTTACATGTAGGTGTTTCCTTCTTGTTTTAGGGTGGCAATGTTGCAGACCAGTAGGAAAAATAAGAAAGTTTTATTAAAACTTGTCTGTTTTGAGCACAAGATAAATAAGATTATTGGGTCACTATGTTTGTGTCATGATGCAGAGGTGGACAGAAGTGTGTTGCTCTTCCATATCTCTGATTTGGGTGTACCATCATGGAGGCATTTTTTGTCACAGAGGGGAAAAAAACATCTTCAGGAAAATCCTGCTGCTCCTCCAGCTAAAATGCAGAGTCAGATTTCTGCCAATGGATGGATTCATGGAGTAGTGGGCAGAAATATTTCATCAGTCAGTTTGCACATTGTGACAAATGAATCCCGAAACACCATCATATCCAATATTTCCAAAGGGACATTGATTTTGGATGGCCAGCTCGTCAGCAAGCACAGGAGTGTTTGATAACACAGTTTAGATATTGCTGGTCGTTTGTACCTCTATTCCATGTCACTATTTCATAATCATCTAATGAGAGGTTTAAGTGTTGCTGTCAGTCTGCTGGGTGTGTGCTGACTGTATTCACAATCTGTACTTTTTGTTAAGGTGAGCCAGAAGTAAACCTGCTGTATCACTCCATGACACTAAAGATGTTAAGCTGATCTAGTTAAAACCACTTGTCATCAAGGGCATCTAAAAATCTCTTAAAAAAAATAAAAATGACAGCTTAAAAACGATTTCCCTGTTTGGAAGGAATAAAACTCTGTAGGAGCTGTATAAACAGTTGTTTTAGCCACTTTTTCTATTGTTTTTCATAGAAAGAATTAATACAGATGCATCATTTGTAAATCCTGTGAAAACAAGTTAAGCAGAAGAAAGGATACCATAGCAGAATGAATCATTTATGCTTGTTTTGTTCTTTCACCATTACTGTGGTGTCAAATGATCTCGGTGCCATTTTAAATGTACCACGTTGCCCCCAAACCCAGCTGAAGTGAAAACCAGGCAGGTTTGAGCTCAGAAAAAAAAACTGAACAAGCTCCTAAGCCGCTCATCACCCAGGTTGTGTCTGGCCTGGCAACCAGAAGAACTGGAACTCTGAACATGGCATGCAACCTGACTCCCTGAAATACTGCACTGCAAACTGCCTCTTTTATGGCTGGCTTGGAGGGTTGCTCCCTGGCAGGGTGTAGTTTGATGTTTCCTTAAGCCAGGGCTCTTTCTAGAAGACAAAAAAAAAAAAAAAAAAAGGCAGTCTGCAGGCATTTGTGCTGTGCTGCATTTGCAGTGCGTTGCCTGATGTTTGTGGTGATTAGGAAATCGTTGTCTCAAAAATAATGTTGAAAAAATGGTTGTTGCACAGCTGGATGAGTTTCTTGTGCACATATGTGTAATGTTGGAGTGCCCTCACTGGCAAATGTCTGGGGACAGGGCAGTGTTGATTCTGTCAGGTTTGTGAAATATTTTGGAAGATCTGGGGGACACCCTGAACATGAAATAACAAAATGGAAAGGGGCTCCTGGGGAATAGAATTGGAGAGAGGTGTGTGTGCACCATCTTCCTGCAGCTGCTCAGTTGCTGTCCCATGTTTTAAAGGGCTGAAGAAGCTGCATTTGTCTCTCCCCCCTTCTTTTTTTTTCTTTTTTTAAGCCTCGCTTTCATTGCTCAGAAGGGTCTGGGTTCATCCTCTTACCCATGGAGTGAGTAGTTATTCCAGGCTTCCGTGATCTTGGGAATTCAGGCTGCAGCTGAAGCTGGGACTTTCGGTAGCCAGAAGGGATCATTTGCCTTTCTAAAATGTGAATGGTGAATCCACGCAGAGTAAAGTGGGTGAATGTGGGTTGGGTGACTTAAAAAAAGGAAGTCTGGGAAAACTGACATAGAACTTAAATTTGGAACTATATGGGAGCATGCAAATAGGCTAAAACCCACAGGTTTTGTGAATCACTGCTATTTATTCTGTACATTCTATACTATAGCACTGATCTGGAGACTTCTTAGAATGGATCCAGCCATTTGCCTATTAATAAATCCAGTTTCTGTAGGCAGTTGCTCAGACATACTGGTCTTTCCATTCTGTTAAAATACTTGTAAAGTTAAGTGGGGTTTTGTTTATAGGTAAACTGAGCAGTCTCGTTTCTGTTTAGCGATCGACACACAACATGCTGTGTCGTACAAAACTGCCAGATCTGTTATAATAGAAGTTGCTGGCCTTGGGCCATTGGATTATAGTCATTTGTCACTCTAATGCCGTTTCAGCAATGTAGATGTTCATTTCCAAAGAATTAAACATGCTGGAACTGCGGTTTTTCTTTTTGATGGAAGTATTTTATGTGTGATCATTAAACATACAACTGGGGATTAGGGAACAAAGGGTTATGCTTCATGGTGAAAAAAGTGTGTGTACATGTGGGTGTGTTTGTATATTCAGACATTCTATAATAGAATAGTCTGATATTTTAAAATTGGGGTTCTAAACCCTATTTTTGCTTTATGAAATTGTAACAGGCATTTAAGAATGTGTTTTAAGTATTTCCAATAATGGGGCTGTGTTGGTTATTTTTAAAACACTTAAAAGGATTCTGTTGTGTTAGTGCTCATGTTAATATATTCATTAATGCTTTAATAGAGTAAAACTTTGAATTACATTAGTCTTTTCATTTTGTATTTGACTCTGTAATACCTAATTTATTTGCAGATGTTCTTGATATTTTGAATCTATGTAAGAACTTTTCCTCCTTGTTTGGCAGCGTAAGATTTATTGATCTTCAGTTGTGTGTTACGAGGTCTGTTTTTCTTCACCTGTATTTAGGCAGGAGGCAGATTAAATCACAGTAACCTTAACAAAGTGTTTGTGTAAGGCTTCTTTGAATCATACACCTTGTGAACAAGCACATGTTCTTCAAATCAAGAAAGGCTTGTTGAGATTCTGTGCTAGTCACCAGTGTTGGTGCCGTAGGAAAGAAATGTGCACAAGCACTTTGGGGAGTTTTGCTGCTTGTAGTATTGTGTGTGAATTCATATTGTGGATGGAAGCTTTAAAAGAAGCATTGTATGTTATTTGCATTGGAATTATAGTAGAAAAGAAAGGGATGTAGATCAACTGCCATCGAGGGTAATGTTAACACAAACTGGAAAATCACTTAAAGGAGCTGAATTTTTTTTACTTTGTTAAAAAAGTAAATAGCCCCAGTAGGGTTCAGCTTTGAGGTGGAAAAGAAAAATGCACAATCTGTAAGAAGCTGTAAAGAAGAGCATGTCTCTAAAGGTTGTGTGAAAAGATGCATTTAAAAAACATGTAAGAAAGTAGATTTTCTTCAAAGAATTCTGTGTAAGAAAGACTTCTTACTTTGTTTGAACTATGCTGAGCAGACCAGCAGAAATAGCTGAGTTATTCCCTCAGTGTACTGGGCTTGTTTTTTCATACAACATTAAGAGCCTGCTGTAGTGATTCACTGATTTCCTGCCTCATTTTCCCCCATGAATGTTGCAGGCTGGCAATGGATTTGCCACTGTAACTCCAAATACAGAAGTCATGTATCATTCATACAAAGAAGTGAAGGCTTTTGGTGTGAAAATATTTTGTCTTGTTGAAGTGGGATGCCTTTGTGAGTAGTATAGCAACCCTTGAATTCTTAGTGCAAGCATTTGGCTGGGTGGAGAGGGAAATGGTAAAAGTCCAGTTACTTTGTTTAATGGTAGGGACAGGCAATTAGTTCTATTCAAATAATGGTTGTGGACCATGTTACTTAGGAGAGTATTTGGCTCAAAATGAGGCTGGTACATAGGGTGGGATGGCCTTGTCTTTTTAAATATGAGTAGATATGATAAAAAGGAGAAGGAGGTCAAGCAGAAAGAAAAAGAGTCACTGTCAGCACAGGTAACAGCTGAATTGCTAAAAGAATCAGGTTCTCTTGAGTTCCAGTCTACTTAGTCCATTAAATCTTATGGGTTCTAATAATAGCTAGCTGACCAAAGAAAGTAAGAAATAGCACTCTGATGTCCTTACAGCATGCAAAACCTCACTTTCTGTTCTGCTGCTGCCTTTGGGATACAAAACCAAAACCAAAACCACAACTGTTTGAAAATATCTGTGGAGCATTGTAGTTAATTGATACAAAGTTGGAAAAAAGTCAAAGACAACTTACTGAGGCAATTTCCACTTATCCAGGCAGCACTCACTTGCTTCTCCTCTAAAGGCTGTGACCATAGACCATTGCCCTTAAGAAGTTTAAGCTTCCACTAATTACACGTAGTGAGAACTCCCTAACAGAACTTAAGACAAAAACAAAAAAAGGGTTTATGCAGTTAGTGTACTTTCAGAGAAGGCAAAAATGAGATACAGAAAATTGTCATCCTGGCATTGCAAGCGATAGAAAATGTAAGTGCAGCAGAATCAGAAGTGTGAAAGAGGAGCAGTCAGCTTTCAGAGCAGAGGAAATAAAGCTGTTGAGTTTGCTCCTGTCAACAGGTTTGCATTCTCAGTCTCTAGAACTTCACCTTAGTCCAAACACAGGCTGAATTGTGGTGGTCACTCTTGTTGCTGTGAGTCCAAGTAGCAGGTTCTGCCATGGTGTTTCAGGTGGTGCCACAGGTCTGAGTTTCCTGAACTGGAGAAGATAAAGGCCATGGACGTGAATTACACTTGGCACTAATGATTGCCACATTAAGGCAATACCATTTTCTGATTTGGTGTAATTGCATCCTTA
Source organism: Pardalotus punctatus (assembly GCA_013400915.1). Taxonomy (NCBI): domain Eukaryota; kingdom Metazoa; phylum Chordata; class Aves; order Passeriformes; family Pardalotidae; genus Pardalotus; species Pardalotus punctatus. The sequence goes on along the minus strand of VZTX01000021.1, from coordinate 37,246 downwards.
AAATAGAGATTTCCCCGAGTTCTCATTAGTATTCAGCCCTGCAATGATGTGGTAGGGCAGTTGTGCACATTTTTTGCCCTTTGCTTTGTGCTGCTGGCAGTGGGGGTGCCACGGGCTGAAGTTTTGGGTCAGGGGGATCCCTGACCCAGCAGTGCTGCAGTGGGGGCTGAGCTGTGTGGCCTGTGCACGTACAGTGTTTTCATGGCAGTGTGACTTTGCAGTTGGTCTGAATTTCTCACCAATTTTTATAGTTAGAAGAGAGAGAAACTAAGAGCTAAGGTGTTCTTTAGCCATTTGGTTTGCAAACCATTTTTTAAAAAGTGTGTGCTTTAAATTTATTTATTTTGTGACAGCTTGAAATAAAAAGCGCTTGTAGTTAGCAAACCAGTTGTTCATTGGTCACGTCTGAGTGTCCAACACATCTAGTGTGTTTACTGAGTAGCCCGCAATATTTGATAATGGCAGACATCACTAATGTGAAACGTAAATCAGTTTGTGTTTTCTAGTTCAGTTTGTATTTTCTGTCTTGTTTGCAAAATAACCGTTTTGAGCAATCACGTGAGTAATTCATTGCTTCACCGAATGTCATTATGATTTGCAAGATTTTTAAATTAGATTTGGGACCAAAGGCAGCACTGTACAGCCCCGTGAGAAGCACGTTCTTCCAAAAATTGCCTAAATGGCTGTTTGAAAGTGGAAAGTACTACAGGTTCAGAGTGTGCAGAAACATGAGGGTTGAGAGGGCGGTTTCATCGTCGTTGCTCAACCTCATCTGTATTGCAGGCTTGATGACAATTTGATAGTTCTTCTGTTGGGGGTCTCAAAAACCACGGATGGATAAGGGAGAGGACAGAAGGAGGTGCTGGAATTGCAGATGAGCTGGTGGAGCTGTGGGGTGAGAGCAGGGACACTGCAGACTGAGCTGTCGATTTTCCCGGTCAGGGATGCCTGGATGAGCAGGCCAAGGAAGTGGTGACTCAACTGCCTGCATGGAGGGTACGTGAGCTGTGAGTGTATTCTGATCTCTGAGCATTAGGGGCTTTATCAGTTTGTCAGTATATTCTGGTTTAATCCCTTTTTCACCTTCAGAAAGCAAAAGAATTTCAGTAGCTTTGAGACTGTAAATGTGTTGGGAAATATCTGGAGTGCTGCATTGTGCATTTTGTTCGTTCATACGTACGAGAGAATTCTGAATGCTAACAAGATCTTGTATGAGGGAAGACATAAAGTAGCAGCATTGTCAGTGTTAGTCTTTTGAAATGACCTACCTAAAAAAAAGTCTTAAAATTGTCTTGCAGTATACCTACTGCCATACTCATACCCAGTGTTTAATGCTGTCACTTAAAAATGTAAGTGTTTGGTGGCAGCAGTGTATTAATCCGTACATTTGTTTTAACAGTTATCTTCCATCTACATAAAATTGTTTTGCAGATACTTAAGCTCTAAAACTGTCTTGGGAGGTGGTGGCATATGTGTGGTGTCCCAATTTTCATTTTAACTTGCAAACCCCTTCAAAATACAAAGTTGCTGTCACGGGCTTTGCCAGATCCTCTCAGGTTTCCACCTGGCACGCGTTGGGCTGGTGGAGGAGGTGGATGGCTGAGAATTTCCTGGGAATCAGAATATGGGGTGGTGTCCTCATGGGGCATCCCCAGCCGTGTGTGTCACCTGCTGAAGTCCTGGAGGGAACTGGAGTTCCTGCAGGAAAGAAACACAGTAAGAACCTCTGTAAAATTATCACTCTCAAACTTTAGCTGATACAGAACTTAAAATATTGGAAACTTTATCATGTACCGGTAGTTGCGTTTCATTTCTGTGATCCCATGAGTCATTTACCAATCACTGTGTTTTTCACATATTCTCTGGTTTATTTTTGGCTGTTTCTCTATGAGATAACCCATTTTTGGCGGGTCACAACTCGCAGAGGGGAAAGTCTCATTCTTGCTTTCCCTTGGCCACTTGTGTATTTTACTTGACACTGGTTTCTCACTTCTTTAACACTCCTTCCACCAGTGGAAAAAATAAATAAAAAATAATTAGGATCATTTTTTCTCCATTTGAGTGCAATCACCTCTCTGATCATTCAGGCTGTGGAGAATAGGTGATACTGTGAATCCAGCTAAATGCTCTGAGCATTCAGCTCTTCAAAAATTTCGGGTTGAGATGTGAAGTTAGGCCATCAAAAGGGGTGTATCAGTTCTGGGTAGGTGGGCTTAGCTGCTTTCCAAAAGTGCTAATCTGTGTTCCTTGTCAGGATGGAGTCCAGATAGCTAATTTTTGCTTCACCTAATCTTAGCCATCTTAAATCCTGCCCTGAGTAATTGCTTGTGAAAAGCATCGTGTGGGTGACTTGTCTGCCGAGGTGCTGTTAGAGATAGATTTTGGTTTTCCACAGTGTTTAGCTGCAGTAATTCAGAGACTATGCATTCTTTTCCCACTTTTCTTTATATTCCAGTGTGTTTTCCAGCTTGCTTGGCAAACAGGAACAGCTGTCTCCTTACTGCCCAGGGTGGAATCACTCTCTGGGATGGGTCTGAATTGATCTTTGTGGTATTAGTCCTGCAAAGATGAGAGTAGTGGAAATCAGTAAAGAAAATATCAAACATACACAAACTAGCGGGAATCACATGAAGATACAAGCAGTCTGAGTTTTTGTGCAGCTTCACTTTTGATTACTGTGTTTTAGAAGTATAATTTTTAGTGTAATTTCCATATCTTAAATAATAGCATGCTATCCTGAATGTTGTGTGCTGTATCTGCCAGGCTGGCACCTTCACCTGCATGGAGAGGGCACTCACTGTTCAGGCACATGGAGCAGCTCACAGGAGAGGGAGTGGGAGATACAAACTGCTCTAATGAATTAGAGATTCCTCACAATGCTAGAAGGATTACGTGACTCTGGAATTTTGGGTGACAGTTCAACTTTTGGAGGGGAGAGTGGTTTCTCAGTTTTTTTTTTTTCTTTGCTGTCTCTACCAACAATTTCAGATACTCTGTCAGCTCTGCATCAAGCTCTTGTTCCTTGTCTTTGCCTCATCAAGGCAATTATAATATTCTTGAACTACTTAAAATATGCCTGTCTGTTTCATTTCATAAATCTCAGGTTCTTGCACTTTTTATTCCTAGAGCTCTACTTCCGTTTTTTTTTTTTTCTTAATAATCTCATCCAAGTCTGGAGCTATTAGTTTTACTTCTTTAAACCATGGTTTTGAAGGATAAAAGTAGCCTGTGAGGAAAATTCAGGTATAGTGAGCACAGAAGAAAGGTTTTTTTTGGCAGCCCAGAGCATCCTGCCTGGCCATGATAGGAATATTCTGGCTTTTGGATACTGTGGACTGTGGGGATGGTAGGAATGATGCACCTGCTGGTTTTCCACCTGGAGGAACTGAGAGAAGCTTGTGGAAAACAATCCTTCAGGATCTTGGCTGCTAGAATATCTGCTAAATAAAGATTCTGTAAGCCACAGAAAAAGATGGATTTCCACTTGGGTGGACAGCTGTGAGGTGTCCCAAGGCAATTTGTTATTTAATGTGGCCAAAGTAGTGTTCTCTATATGCAGAACTGATTTTACCACTGTGTTCTTAGAATTTCATCCCACCCTAGGTGTCTGGCACTGAAGATTGCAGCTCTAACAATTTTAGTTTGGCAGAGAAAAAAAAAAAAAAAAAAGGGCCAACACCAAGGGTTTTCTGCTGGGAAGTATTAGATAAAATTACTAAGGGATTGTTTTGCCTGCCCCACCTGTAATAAAATAGTAGTTAAACTGGCTGTGTTCTTGAGGAACTTCATGTTCCAACTTCTCTCTCCTCAGAGCTTATCATGCAGTAGTAAATCAGGATAATTCAAGTCTTAATTATTTTTGTTCTTCATTAGAGGGAGAGTTTCCAATTTGCACGTAGACTCAATAACTAGTTCAGTGCAAGAGGAGCCTGCAGAGCTTGAAGTAAATGTGTTTGCTGAGTTATGAGCAACTAGCCTGGAGCTGGTATTTTCAAAATTTTAGAGGGTGTGAACATAGAGCCTTGACCAGAGGTGTTTTCCCAACCACTGTTCTTGAATTCAATACTGAGGAAGGACCAGTCTGCCCTTTTTGGATGATATTTGTGAGGACTGACAGCTTGGAGATTATTATAGGAAAGTATTTTAGTTTGGCTTGTATTTAGATTTAACATTGCAAGAAAACAGATAGGAAAATGTTACTATTTATCACAGGCAGATGTTCTGTGGGTTTGTAGTGGTGGTGGAAAGGTGTCAGAAATTCCTTCTTTTGCTCTCCAAAGAGCTCGGAGTTGATGTAATCACCTCTCACAATTCAGTTCCCTTCCCTCTTGCTCTTGCCTGGAATGCACTTTCCAGGTATTCCTGCTGTAGTCCTAAAATCCCTGCTTTTTATAACATGTGTGTTCCTACCCTTGGTCCCAGGGGTGCATGGAAGTATTTTCTTATCAAGAATACCTGGTGATGCAAATTAACAGCTGTATAGAAAATGTGGATACAGTTCTCCTGTCAGGGGCCATTGCTTTATTATCACAGCAGTTCTGCAGTTGCATTACCTGCCTTATGCTATGATTATTTACAAAATAAGATCATGCCTGTTCTGCTGTACTTTTTCTCTGTTGTTTTGTGGAACAGAAAAATACCAGTTGGGGAGAATCTGGAATGTGAAGCAGCAGAGGTTTTCTGCTGATGCAGTCCTGGATTATGGGAAGATAGGGAGTCTTTCTGGAACAGTTCACTCGTAAATGCAGTGGTGTCTGTGTAAGATGGGTTGGTTCTTATTCTTCCACTCCCTTTTTCTCCCCCACTGCTAACTATACTGAGCATTTTATAGGCAACTACCTTGGGCTGGATGCACTTCGTGGCAGCTGCTGTTTGAAATAGAGTGCCAACAGGCACCTCATTATCAGAAATAGAATGAGGAGCATACATAAACAGAACTTGTTTGGGTGTAAGAAATTGGCTTGCCTTTTGGCAGGGTTTTGTATGGTTATTGTTCAGTTTGTTGCTCTGATTTGAAATACGTTATATAATTGATTAAAAGAGCACAACCTGCTCTGCTTCTGTGAATATTTGAGTTACAATATTCAGGATAAACTGTTGAGATCCATGTTGTGCCCTCGTAAATACATCAGGCTTGTAGGGGCAGTTTGGCCACTAAAACCTATCCTTCCAGTAATGTGACAGTCACAACTGTACTTCCCTACTAGCCAGAGATCTGGCTTTTCCTCTGAGCATAAAATGACTTTTTAAGTATTATCATTATTTTCTTTTTTTTCATAAAGGAATAAAACCCCTCAGATTAATTCATGTGAAATGTGTAGAAGATCTGTAACTTTCTTCAGCTGTAAGAATTCTGTAATAACATCCAAAAAACCCTTGCATTGGGGAAAAAATGAAGGGAAGGTACAGTCATGCATTATATTTTTGAGCCTTTGATAGCATAAATGGTGGGCAGGTGGAGTTGCACTGACTCATGGGCTTAGGTGACCTACATTTACCTAGCTCTGATGTTTCTCCTGGCGCTATGGAGATGTGTTAATGTTCTAGTTTTCAGCTGCAGGCTAATGATAAAGGACTGGCAGCTTCACCAAGAGTTTGCTCATGATTTGTTGCATTTTCAACTGTTAAAAGTTTTAATGTGCAGCTGCTCCACCTTAAAGTACGGCTTCATTTCCATTGATTTGTGTTTATAAAAGCGGGATTTATTTTTTTCATTAAGAGCATATATTGACATAGGATTTTTTATGAAACTGCTTTGCCTAAAATACTACTATTTAGGCTGTGGTACAACTGCAAATACATGGCCAGTGGTTTTCATAGCACCTGGTTATGGGATGCTGATTGAAAATTCAGAATCTAAAAAAAGCCCAAACAGCAAACCTGTTTTTCAGTTTCACAGTTTTGTCTGTGCTTTTTAAAGCATTTTAGTAATAAGTTCCTTGAGATTTGGGAGCTCATAGAATCTTTCTGTCTCTAATAAAGTAATTATCTGTGTACTAAGACTTAATGAATTTAACTGAAAGGAAAGAACAACCTGAGGGAAGGTTACTTTTTCCTACATTTTCCACAAGAAAGCTGCTAAACCTCGAGAAACTGGGTGAGAAGTAAAGGGTGAGGAATCAATACCTTGTTTGCTGTGGGGATGACTAATGGGAGAGTGTTTTCTCTGCTAATAAAACCCAAGTGCAGTCATATGCATGTGCCCTTTTTTCCTTGCCAGAAAACACACTTCTGCCTGAATGCTTCCTTTTCCTCCTCTACTCCAGCCTATCCCAGAGCTGGAAGAATAAATCCAATTTGTAGGACTAGCTTGGTGGGCAAGATTGTATAGCTTAGGGTATACATCAGCTATTTCACCAGTTCGGTTTAAATGTGAGCTAGTTTGACTTGTTGGACCTTCTGCTTCGATCCTTAGTGGTGACAAGGAATAATTCAGCTGTAAAAGGTGTGTTTTTAACTCCTGTGGAAAAGCAGTTGGAGTATTTGCAGCTTAAACTAATTTGACTGGAAGATCTGAAGCTGTTGGGTGGTTGATGAAAGCCACGTTAATGCTTTCTGAAAGCTGAAGTTGACACTTCATTTTCCTGGCTTTCTTGCAGCACAGGTGATCCCAGGATGATGATGCATCAGCAGTGCTATTTCTACCCATTTTTCTAGGACAAGCAGCTGTGGAACACGTACTCATCCTGCTTTTATTCCTCCAGGACAGTGTTCGTGCTGCTAGACAGGAACACCAGTGGAGATTTCATTGCAGGCAGTGGGGTAACATCACTTGATTTTTTAAAAGTGGTCAAGGGGACCACAGCAAAAAACAGTTGCCATGGGGAAGGCTTGCAGCTCAGGTATTTTAACTCTTGGGGGCCTTTTCCCCCTCTCCCTGGATTAGTTCTGTTGCTGCTGCTTTTATCTGTGTAGTTAAGATGCTGCTTGCTCAGTTATGGTGATCAGAGTTATTACACAAATATAAAAGTACTTTTACTTTCATTCCTGAGTGGTAGAAAACAAATTTCCGTGTAGATTTTTTTTTTGGTTAATTTAATTTATGTATTTTGTGTTAAAATCTTGTTGCAGTTAATATCTTGAAGCTGTGAAGGTGATGTTATTGCTGAAATGGTTTGTTCCAAGTGCTGTAGAATCTCCTGAAGTGCAGCTGGATGTTACACTGCTGTAATCATATTGCAGAGATTAAGTTAGAAACTGATTCCAGTTTTGTTGTGACTGGAAACGCCAGCAGCTGACAATCAGAAGGATTTGGGATTTACTCGAAGGAAGGTGTTTAACATGACTGTTTTTCCAAAAAGAATTAATGCTGGGAGGCAGAGACTCAATACAGGGAACCTGATTCCTTGGAGCGTGTCAGGCTGAGCATGGAGATTCATGACAGAGGCTCAGGAGTGAGTTGGAAATGCTGTACCAGCTTTAATAGCCTCATCCATTCAACATTCCTAACCTGTATTATATGAAAAATGTATTGCAAATATGTTACACTTTTAAGAATTTTCTCATCTTCAGACTATTTGTGTAATATTCTAATAATAAAATTTTGACTTAAAGAAGAGAGTAAATACACAACTCTTTTGTTATCCTCTCTTCAGTCACGCAGGAAGCAGTTCAGAACTACAGTTGTATCTGCTTCTTTCAAATATTTTTAGGAATTTAGTTGTACTTGTTTTTTTTTGTATTCCTGAAAGCTGTATGACAATACTTTGCATTCAATGCCCACACTTTAATTGCAAAATCTCGGTAGGTGGAAATCAGGTAAAGAAATTCAACCTGAAATACTGGAACACCCATGTCACCAGCAACTTCATAAGAAAAGAACCATTTATAATTGCATAAAATATGTTTAATTTTGCAGGTTTTTTAAAAATTAATGTGCTGGTTGTTAGTGTCAGTATCTGAAAGATTTTGGGTATATAATTTTTAAGGTCTGTTCAAGCATTGTTAGTTTTATTTTCATCCTTGGTCTCATAGATGTGACATCTGCAAGGAGACATTCACGTTTGAAAACTCCCAGAAGTTCAGAACTTGTGTATGTTGAAACAGTGTTTAAAAACCAGGGTGGAAAGCAGCCCTTGTGAGTTATTGTCTCTTGAAAGTGATTGGTTATGGAACCCCAATATGGAAGATACTGGATGGAAAATACATAAATACATGATTGTGCAGTGTAAGCAAAGCATTTTATTATGTTGGTGTGTGTTGACTCACATTAGTTAAATCCCGTTAATTTGAGTATGTTCATTAACATATTGTACATCTCTGATAAACGGTCAGTTTGGGTTGCAATTGGGAATTGCAAAATGGAATAGATCCATCATATGTGTTGGGTTTGGTGGTGTTTTTCCATCCCAAAGGAGCAGTTTGGTAGCGCTGGTGAGGAAGTGAAAAGGTAGCAGAGGTAGAGCTGTGCTGTGTATCCCCCCTTTCCAAGAATTCCACAAAGCCTCATTGTTTCCACACCCCCCTGCCTCTCCCCTAGCCCAGAGGAGGTTATTATTTTCCATCTGGTTTTTTTATACAGTTTCAAGTGGAAGGTCATTGAGATTGGTTTGATATTGTTTTGATACTGCTTTTAATGTGTGACAAATCAGGCTCCCCAGGCTGGGGTGTCTGAAGGGACCCTTGGGCTCCCTCAGTGCAGGGTCAGTGATGGCTCTGCAGAGTTAAATAATCCAGGGAGGAGAGGGGGGAGTGCAGCATGAAATACGTGCTCCTAAAAAAGTGTGAGGATTCCTTCCCAGGAGCCAGGACAGACAGCTTTTATATGGGCTGTGGAGAGGGTTTGAGGAGAGGGAGGGCAGATGGGACTGAATTAAGCCTCTTAGGGATTAGGTATCTTTAAAAGTAAGTCTGGGGGTATTGTTAATTCGGAAATTTTCAAAACTTTCTCCCAATATTCTCTTTAGATTTTCTTCCAGATTTAGTTTTGGTATGAGACTGGATCTCCTGAGCTTTATTCGTGCTCTCCTGTGAGTGAACGCTGACACCATTGACTACTGTTTAACATGCTTTTCAAGCAGCTGCATTTTTGTCTGAGGCTATAAATCAAAATCAATTTTTGAAATCAGTAATTGAATTCTAAACAGTATTGGAGAAATCTTGTTTTTTTTTAAAATTTTTTTATTTTGTCTTAGAAATTTGTAGAGAGCTATTAATTAAACTTCAATTTTTCATGGGTAATATTTTTTAATATTTTGGGTGTGTATATTGCCAGATACACCTGAGTTTGTGTATTATTGATGGGAACAGGCCTGGCTTTGCTGACTTGGCCAGGTGAGCTCTGTGCTCACGTGCAGCGCCTGACCTTCACTGAGCACCCGTGCAGGTGTTGGTGCAGTGAAAGCTGCTCCTGCCCTGTGCAGCAGTGATGCTGCAGGACAAGCAGCTTATCTGGAGCACAGCCCAATCTCTCACCTGCTCCAGGGCTGACCCTGAGCCGTCTGTGTCTGACTCCCACTTTTCCTTGGAGCTTCTCAAGTCCGTCTGTTCCCCCTGATTGGCACCTTGGAGTAGCGTGACGTCTGGGATCGGGGATTGAGACAGCAAAGGGCAGGTTAGTTGGGCGTTTAAAGGCATCCATTGGATGTCGTTGTCATGGGGGTGTGTTTCTTGAAAATTCTAAAATTGGAATTGAAGTCATCTGGAACGGGTTTGGCAAAGCTTTAACACGTGCTGATGTATTCTCTGCCATGTGTTAAAATGTTATTTATAGAGTGGGGGGTAAATTAATGCTGATCGTGAGTAGCTTGGTAAGTTGTGTACGTAATTTAATTAAATGTTTGATGTTCCAAGTATTACATTTTATTTGTCAGTTTGGAAAAAAAAGGCAACTGTGAGAATTTTGAGGTTAGGTCGAGTAATTTCAAGGGTACAAGCTAGGACCCCGGAAGCTCATGCTGATAATGAGGTTATTTCTTGTAAGCGTGTGTTGCTTTTATAAAATCCTAGTGTGCTCTTGCTTAAAATTTTTTAGTAGGTGGGCATTTCAGGTGCAGGAAAATTGTCTAAATTAGAATTAATGGTTCAGGGTAAGAAGTGCAGCAATGCTGATGCTGGTAGACTTAAAACAAGTATTTTCTTACACAGATAAGTGTTTTTCAAATTGCTTAAAATACAATGGCTTTTCCCCCAACCCCAAATCCTTTCTTTTTTTGGTAGGGATTGTTACACTTGCCAAGGGATGTGATATCATGGTTCTTTTGCACTTCAGTGCGTAGTTGGGTCTCGAAAAGGGTAGAAAATTCAGTCCAGCTTGCAGAAATTATTTCTGGTGAGATGAGGCTGACTGGAGGCAGAGGAGGTTGTTAAACTGGGCAGGTTTGATGTGATCAGTCCTGTGGCCTTAGGTTTATTTTGAAACAGTGTTTTTCTCAGTTATTATGCAGGGATCTTCTAACTGGTGACTTAATGCGCGTGTAAATCATTGGTAAATAAAAACAAATGAGGTCAAATTCTGTTCATTTCAAGCCCAAATAGGATGGGTTTTTTGAGCTTTAGTCTGACTAGGACTAAGGTTTGTGTTAGATTTTAAAAAATCTTTAAATCTTTTTACATTATGCAGAAAGAGTTACATAGACACAAATTTCTCTATATGAATACACCATTAAAGCAGTTCATTAAGATAGTATTAATAATCACTTTGTTCAATTTTTGTCTTGTGTTTCCTCATTTAAACAGGAAGCACTTTTCTTTTGTCAGAAAGAAGTATCAGGCCTGTGATACCTTGCTCAAAAATGATGGTAAATGAAATGACTGTATTATATTATTACATGGAGGAATTAGGGTTGGATTTATATAACTTTTAATAGACTACACTTGAGATTATTTTTTTTGTTCTGTTGCATGACAGCATCAAAACTACCTCCTAAAACATAATTCAGTCACGAGTCAGCAAGTGATTTTCTTAGGTTTGTTTCTGAAATGGGATAAATTCTAGTTTGAATGTTGCTGAATAAAAATGCCTTGGTTATACTGAGAACATAAACTGAGCCTGAGTCCTGTGCCAAGAACTGTGAAGCCACTCGGGTACAATTTAGGGATGTGTTGGGTTTGGGTGTTGGACTCTCACATGGTGGGCAGCAGTTGGCTGTGGGAAGAGTTTTTGAAGCATTAAATGTTGAACTGTTCTTCACCCTTTGAATCACAGATGTTCCAGTTTGTTTTGACTGAGCTGTTTGTAGTCTAAACCAGATTGCATTGCTATTTTTTTGAAGACCCTGAAGGTCATTAAAATGGGCACACTCTGCCACACGTAAAAGTGATGTGTGTATAAATCACTTTTTGTGTAAGGAAACTATGGTTTCTAATTGCTGTGGAATTTGGCTTTCAGTTAAGCTTTGAAATTTATGAATGTAGATGGCTGTGAGTCGTGTAAACAGCAAGTTCCATTGGAATAAACCACCAAAAGCCTGAAAAAAAATCCTGTGATTGAAATACTGTGTGTGCAGTTCGTGGCAACAGCCTGTGCTTGTGAAGAGATGATTTCCCGGATTTCAGGAATTCTTTTCTCTGGCTCAGCTCCCACTCTGGTTTGTTGTGTCTCCATACAGCCAAGCTAAGGATTTACCATGAGCAAGACTTGACACTGCTGAAAAAGCTTTACTGGTGGGAGGGTGGAGGAGAGCAAAAATTATCCAGAATGACCCAGGGAGGACACGGAGATAAATGGGAGTGGGGGCTGTAATGGACTGGGCCAAACTGACCTGCATTTATCCACAGCATTTCTGAGAAGTGACTCTTAAAGTCAATACCATTCCACGTGTTTTTCAGTCCTCTTTGCCTATTTTGTCAATTTACTCAGCTCCTTGTTCAACTTCTTTCTGTCCTGATATCTCTGTCCTGAATATTTGGGTGCTATTTATTGAATTACAGCTGGGGGTGGAGTTTCTGTAAAACTTGCAGGTGCTGTGAAATGCCAAAGGGTCTGGCTGTTTTATTGGTAATCTTCTGTTTTGTGTAAATGAAATATAAACTCTCATTTTATGGTCATTTTCTTTGTGGTCTTCTTAGGTACTTTTTGTCAGAGAATATTTAGATGGAAAATACCTGAAAAGCTGCAAGAAGATAATGTTGGGGGAAGATGTTTCATTTTATGTTTGTTCTGGAGAGTCAGGCACAGCAATAACGGAACTGATGATTTTTGTGTACTTTCCTCCACTTGAGCAGTTTCAGTTCTTTGCGCTCTCAGGTGTCCTTAGTCTTGTGTAACTCATCATTTTAGCAGAACTCTGGAGAAGTAATTCTTGGTTTTTTTTCCTGTTGTGGAGGGTGGCTTTAGATGGCAAACCAGCGTTTGCCTGAGGCTTCCATGAGCTGATGCAACTCCTCACCCCACACGTTGGTTTTATGCTGGTCACAGGATGAGGAGCAAGTTGTGATCACCTCCAGTGGGAATTTGAAGGATAATGCTTTGTATACAGTTTTAGAACCTAAAGTCCTTCCCTAAAGATGTGGGAAGGAGCTAAGGTGGGAGATGGGATGCAGAGTTTCTGACTCCCAGGTTTTTTTGAATTCTAGTATCTTAATGGATTTTAATATGAATTTATTATTGTATTGAATATAAGTAGTTCTTTAACAAAGATCCTTCTCTTTTATTTTTAGTATATTTTTGGGGAGTTCAGCCCTGATGAATTTAATCAGTTCTTTGTGACTCCACGATGCTCTGTTGAGGTAAGATCTACTTTAAACTTCTTTTAGAAATATTATTTGAAAGCTTCATCTCCTTGTGTGAATTCAAAATACAACAATACAAATACTTCTTTATCATTCACTTGGCTTGCTAATTTACATACTGAAGATACTGATCAGTAGTCTTTCCATGTATATGGATATTAAGTCAATTTTTAGACATAAATTAATGATTCCACCTTCTGTTTGTCATCTTGTGGGGCTGGAGTAGCTGACAGTAGTGATAGGATGTTGACAATGAGTTTTCCAGCCCTATAACTCAGCTTTGGTGGCATTTTTTTAAAGGGTAGATACCCAGAAATTTCCCAGCAGAGTTCTTGGTTGTAAGTGGGCTCAAGTCTTGGGAGCCTTTCGAAGCACAGGGATTGTTAATATTTTTGGCCCCTGCTGACCCTCAGAGCTGTGCTCACAAGGAAGGCTGTGTGTGAGGTGTGAGAAGTGCCTCGATAATGAACTAATTAGAATGACAGAGAGAACCACAGGGTGGAAACATTGTCTATGTGTGTTTGAGTTCATTACATACTCACATAGCATTGTGGGCTCTTATTCTCTGTAGTTCTTGGTAGAGAACGATGAAACCATTTTCCTTCACAGGGAAGAGTATTATCCCATTGTCCTAATCCCCAGACTTGAAAAATAATTTTCCTCTGGGGCAATTTCCACGTATTTCCTCCAGACATTTCCATTCAAACATTTCAGTCATGTTTCCATCCTGCCCTCTCAACATAAAGGAAACAAACACTCGAGCTGTAGATGGGGAAATCCTTTTGTCACACTTTACAAGCCTTTGTTAATGTGACTTAGTTTCCTGTAGCTTAATTTTCCAAGGGTAATTAGTGTAATAAACTGCTGAACAATGAAAGGGCACGAAGGGAATGGGGTGGGGTGGGGAGTGAGGGAAGTTCAGTCAGGAAAAAGCATTTCTGCTTTTTCTTGGGGGGAGCTGTGTCTCTGCTCTGTGGGAAGCAGTGCAGAAGAGACCTTCAGGTAAAACCTGTTGGTTGTCATGATCTTGCTGTTTTCCCACCATAAATGCAGTCACAGCAGTGGGACATTTTCATCCCATGTAGTGTCACCTGAAGTGTCCCCTCAACAGCTGTCCATCTCCAAGTATGGACCTACAGCATCAGTGTGACTTCATTTCCTGTCTCAGTGTACCACTTACTGGTTAGCTGTCAAAATAAAGAGCTGTTGAACGATGTTCCTTAAGTTTGTCCTTGATCTGGTTCAGTTCAATGTTTTAATTACCTGGATGATGAAATAAAAATGATGCTTATTAGTTTTACACTAATTGGTGTAAAAAATTGGTCTGAAAAAGACAGGGTGAAATTCAAGAAGGACAAGACAGAGATGATAAAAGCTGCAGTGGTGTTTGACACACATCCTGTTGGGGACAGTACCCCCCTGTACTGGTGGCCCTCTGAGGTCCCTTAACCACAGACCAAAAAAGGCCTCAGGCAGGAGAATAGTGTTAAAGCTAAAGGTTGTCCAGAATGTCCCATTTACAGGTGACATTTGTGACACATGTTCTGTCAGATACCTGTTGGCTTAGGTGGTTCAGATGACCCAGTTGTGTGGAACAAGTCAGCTTTGCAGGGCTGCTCTTGATTAATCAGATGCTATGGGGACCAAGAGGATGGCTGCTTTTTAAAAAATCTTTGTATTTTATGAAGGTCTTTGGTTTGGATAAAAACAAAAATTGCAAGATTTTGAATCAACTTTGTTACAGACATTTCAAGTAATTTCCGTAGCTCTAACTAAAATTATATTGAACCTGTGTTCAAAATTAATATGGATAGTAGGTTCTAAACAGTCTGGAGCCTCTTGACCCATTGAGTGTCATTTTTGACTTGAAAAGATGATGTATCAAGATTTATTGAGGTTCATAAATGCATTTATAGCATGTGTTCTTTTTATATACTTTTGCAGTGGAATTTTAGGAATTTTTTTTTGCCTCTTCTGATGTGCTGTTGTGTGCAGTGCATTAAGCAAGCAGTCTATAAGTATCTGTAGCTTTAGAGGATCGAAAACATCAATACAGAAACCTTTCATTTGTCACACCATTAGAATTGCTGTTTAGAATAGCATTTTAAAGCTGCACTGCACCCTCCGTGTTCTGTCTCCCTGCAGAAGCAGTTCCACATTCTCCAGGGAGCTGCTGGAATGCAGTGTAGCGATGGCTGCTGTTTCATGCAGGCACAGGAGGAGCTTTCAGCTGCTGGGCAGCTTTAGGGGCAGGTGAGGGGGGTTAGAAATTGCCCACCTGTGGTTCCACCATAGCAAGGGTTCTGTCCAGCCCTGAGTCCATAAAACAATGCCACTGTCTGTATGAGATGTATTTACAAACTGTCTGTGATTACATGATGCTTAGGCTGATCAGTGTGATCAAGAATCCACCTTAACCAAAACATTTCACGGGCCACACTGGAGCAGTCTGAGAGTCAGAAGGTTTAGGTGTGATTGTTGGTTGTACAAAAGTTTGTTTCATCCTTTGACAATTTGGTCTATCTTCAGTTTTTGTCTAAAAAGAGGATATGGTTCTCATCCTAAAATCGGGGTGAGCTGATGAAGAAAGGTCCTGATGCTGGGCTGTGTATTGCTTGAGAGGTTGGTGAGCCTGTGGTGTGTAACCAAGATAATCTTTATCTTTCAGTATTTGTGGTAATCTGCAAGGACGCCTGAAGCTGCAGTGTGGGATTTGATAAATATAGAAGCATGAGTTCAAGGCATCCTTTCCAAAAATCAAATCTCAATTATGATGTTATTTTTAAAGGATTCGGATGTTTCAAATGAAGTTGATATCGAATGTTCATAGATTTGCTTTGCCTTTAAATAAGTTTCATTTCTTTTTTGTACAGCTCCCCCCATACAATGAAACAGTTTCATGTGGTATTAAATCCACAGGTAAGTTTCATGATGGTAAGAAATCAAGATTTTTTTTTTTTTTTTTTTAAACTTCAAGGTTGTGACACTTTCCTGAGATTTACTGTAACCTCTCTTTAAATACAATTGTTTGAACTTTGCTTGGCTGTTATGTAGGCCTATATTGGCAGGTTGATTTTCTAAACTCCTTTACTGGATGACATCTGTGAGAGGTTTTGAAAACCCTGCATAAAAGTTCAGCTCATTACAGTGGACATCTCCGTGACTGTGCTACCACACAGTCTTGCTGAAACACCGTAGGATGTAGCTGTGAAAATGAGGGGGCCTGAGAGCCATAGCGTGAGTATTTTCTAACAGTTACAACAAGACTGCTGTGCAAGCAGTGCTCTGCTCTGTGCTCCCTTTGACTCCTTTCTGCCTGGCTTGGCTATTTTTCTGGAGAATCCTGGTTTGGTTTTTTTTAATCTCTTAATGAAAGTGTGACTTGATGTAAAAATACATTACAGAGTTCCCCTTTTAAAGCTGTGACACTCACAGGTCTCCTCTGTCTCAACCCATACCTCTTACAGCCTGCCCTTATTCAGAGGTACAAGAAGTGGACAGCTAGGTAGGAGCTGCCCTGGGATCATTGCTGTATAGTTTAAACCAAACTTCCACAGTATTTATGAAATAAAATTAGTTTTTGGTTTCCTCCCTGAACCAGAGGAGGGCAAGGAAGCTGAGACTTACCCAGATGTAGATGAAAATAACTCCAGATCTCCTTAGAAAATCCTGGAAGTATCTGACTGAACATTTCTCAAAAGTTCTCAAAAGAGCACCAAACTACACCTTCATGTTTAAGAACACCTGATCATTATGCTTAGAGACTTTGGCTTTGCAATTGAAGATAAACCACATAGGCAGTCAGAAGGAAGGACCAGAGGTCCCATTTGAAAGCAGATCAGCAACACTTCGACAGTTCAGGAGTTTTATTTAGTACAGGACCAGTTTTAGGACCCCGACTAGTTTTAAGTAGGAGTTAGAAAGGTTCTTCAAAAAGACCATATGGTGTGAATTGTCTGTTGGTGACAGGGGCATCCAGTCCTACATTGCTTTGTCTAACTGGATTTAAGTTTTGTTCTTTCAGACTGAGTTTTTTAATGTTCACAAGCCATACAGAAAGATGGTTTGTACAAATGTCTTTCAGATCATTCCTAGACCTTGAGAGAACCCCTCCCAGCCCTGATTAGGTAATGACAGCAAATTAGGTTTTGCTTGAAAAATGTCTTTAACAAGCTTGCACTGTACTGTGCATGCACATTATCACTGTGATGGCTGCATAGGAAGCTGTGCAAACTAAACTGGAATGCTTGGTTATGCAGAATATTTGTATTTATACATGATGGCACACACATACCGTGTTACCATTCCCCATAGTCTTAATTGTTTTCTGTACTTATCTTCAGTGTTTAACTTTATTACAGAATTAGAATATCTGTTAATGCCTACTAGGAGTAATCAAATCATGGCTTAAGCTCTAATATGCAGCACTGTTCACTCTAATTAGTACTGTGCATTCACAGATTTTGGGGTTGTTCATAGACTGTCCTTGGAGCATCTGTTGGTGCTTGTTTCAATATGTGTGCCATGTTGTTCATGGCAGAGAGATCTGTTTCAGTCCATTCAGAAACAGAGCTGTGAACTAGATTGAAACAAAGATGCCCTGAAGCAAAGTGGAAAGTCAAAACAAATAAGAAAAAAAATTACCTCTTATTTTTTGTCAAATGAATTTGACAATCTTACAGCAAATGAGCTTCTGCCAGTCATTCCATAGACTAACTATACATTAGCTACTGGTATTTATTATTCTAATCCTGCTGTAAGGTGTAAAGATTAATTGCTCAGCTGTAATTTCCTAATTTGTGCCTTAAATGCTCCAATATCAGTTGTGCTCTGGGCGAGGTTTCAGCCTACGATGTTCATTGTGCCATAACTGTAAGGGGTGTGTTCTGTTTTCTGCTCCCCACTAGCTCTGAGTGGGCTCTTGTGATTGTTTAGTGTACAATAAACTGATAAATTCACCAAGACTAGAAAAGCAGGCTCCCATGGATTGTGGTTTTTGCCAGGTGAGCTTTGGGTCACACAAGTGCTGGGAGCTTGCTGGGGAGAGAGGAGCAGGAAGGGGGTACAGAGGTGACATCTTTTACTTCGGGCTGTGATAGACTTAACTCGCCCATGAAGGGAAACCACATTGTTTATTTTGAAGTGATCATTATTTTGAACTTGGATTTTGGAAAAGAAGAAGTTCTGGATTATTTGATCTTGTAGGGTCTTGAAATGCACCCAATAATTCATTTGTATCAAGGCTGGAGGAATATTGGGTGATACCAATTGTAGCCTGTGCTTCCTGCTGTTGTAACAAAGGGTAGAAGGAACCATCCCTTGGTTCCCTCTTGAGCTAAGGAGTCACTCCATAAACAGAAGAACTGATGAGGAATAGTTTTTGTGGATTTACATCCCTTAAAGCCCCGAAGCTTTTCATTTGCAGCAGATGAAGCGGTGGTGCTTTGGAGCTGTGAGTGCCCGGCAGCTCGGGCTCTGTGGCACCGACAGCCCCTGGCACAGGAGCTGCAGCCCGAGGTGTCCCAGCCCTTCCCTCCCCACTGCAGATCCTCCACAGCTCCCCCCTGCCTGTCTCCAGGCTGCTGGTTTTTGAGAAGGAAACTTCAGCCCTCTCTCCTGGTTGATGATGGCTCGTCAGCGAGTGCAGAAGTGCTTGGTGAATGGCAGGAGACAAGGTGTTAGAAATGCTGTCTCACAGGGAAAGGGGGAAAAAGTTAGAAATTTGAAATTCAGCCTCTTGTTAAGATGATTTTGATAAACCAGATGTGTGTGGAATTTTTCCCTTTTTTATTTTTAACAAGTTTTTTTTAGTCTGATTGACAGTGAGATTGAAATTGATACTTGACGTGTTTGCTTCTCATTTAGTCAGGTTAATAGATCAAAGTAGAATAGCAATTAACGTCTTTATAATTTGTTCATTAAATCAATATGTTGGTAGTGCATGGGTAAGTCAGACCTCAACACACATTGAATGTTTGTCACTCTTCATTCAATATTAAAAAATACACATTCTTGTTTCTTTCACATTTTTTAAAGCTAAAATATTTGTTAGCAGACTGTTCTAGAAAGTATCCAGAGAGTTTCAAAACTTATATTGACAGATATAAAAATACTCTCCACTAGAATCTGTCTTCCCATAGGATGATTTCCATAAATGTGTGAATAACTCCTTTTCTGGGAGCTGTTGGTTGCTTTTTGTTGTGTTTAAAAAAACTCCACCTCATTTTTAGTGAGTCAGTGTACTTGAAAATACGCATTTGTTGACATATCGTACATCATGTAAGTTGCACAAAATCTTAAAAGTTGAGTGCTGTATCCACCTCTGTTCCTTTGGAATTAATATCTAGTGTTCTTTGATTCTGTACTAAGTATTAAAAATTGGAAATGTAAGTTTTAGCCGCCATTGTTGAGGAAACACAAAATATTAAAGTGTAATGTCTTTGAAACTGTAGCTTAGATATCATAAAGACCTACAGAGCTTTAAATATCACTTACCTTTAACATTCCAGAAACTGTTTCATTAATTTTATATCTTTATTTGATAGTTACAGAAATAGTTGTAGCTGAAGTATTCAGTGTTACCAGTTAGCACACAGACATTATAACAGTTAATAATTCCATGAAATTACAGAACTTGGTGACTGAAAATATTTTATGATACTGCTGCCTGCCATGAGAATATTTCTTAGTGCTTCTCTAGTTCCAGGGTAAATAAATAAATCAATAAAACAAAAAAGCCTGTTGATAATTTTTCAGTACAACTCATATGTACAAGTTGAATGCTGATTGATGTTGAGGAGCATCTGTTGTATTTCATGTCCTAAAATCCTGGAGTCATATGTACCATACTCTCACATAGTAATAAATTAAATTGTGGTGAAATTAAAGAAGTTATCTGTGACCCTTATGGTTCAAAACCTTTAATTGCAGTGAAATTGAATGAAAATTAATGAAAATATTTTTCAGTTAGTTAAGATTATGATAAATCTTTGATTATGATAAATCACACCAGGAAAACCAAACCCAGCCCCTCAAAAGCCAAACTTCACATTTGGAAAAGTTAAAAGAGGCAAAGGCTTAGATTTTGTAGTTGTCAGTGGAAAAGACTGGCTTTAGAAAAAGTGTGGAGTTAACTATTGCACACTATATAATGGGCAATTATCCAGTAATTAATTTAATGCGGATTATTTCTATAGACATTGGACTTCAATAGTTTTTCTCAAGAGGTGAATTTGGTAGGGGCTATGTGCAGTAGCTGTGCGATGATTTGGAAATAACATAACTCTGGTTACGAAAACCTGAGTCATGCTCTGTTATCTTTAAGAAAATGATCTTTTGAAAGTCTTCAGGATTGAGAATGAGAATTACTTTTGTTTGGGGGAATGTAGTTTGTTTACTGAGTTACAGGAAAATGGGAAGGTTTTATTTCCTTGCTTTTGTAGCTTTTTGATTCAATGTGATTCTCTAACTGAGATTTGCTTTCTCTTGTCCAGGGGAAGAGTATCAGAGAATTGAATTTGGTGTTAATGAAGTTATTGAGACTCAGTCATCTGTCCTAAATAACACCAACTACAGTATTTCGAGTACTCTGAATCCTCAGGCTCCAGAATTCATTCTCAGCTGTGCACCTGCTCAGAAAACCCCAGATGATGCTCTCAGCGACACCAACTACAACTCCATTGACTGCCAGTTCAGTGACCCCACCCTGGCTCTGGACAGCGGCTCCAACGCTGAAAACGACGGCTTGGCCGGAGGCCTCGGGCAGAGGGAGAGGAAAAAGAAGAAAAAAAGACCCCCTGGATACTACAGTTACTTGGAAGATGTCCCTGACGGCGTGGCTGCCCCGGAGACGCTGGTGAACGGCCACGCCACGTCCGCAGGACTCAACAGCCTGGGCGCGGAGGACACGGAGCTGGCCGGTGACCTCCCCTCGCTGGCCACGCCGAGGACTTGCAGCAGCCTGGCCAGCTCCGTGGACTTCCTGGCCGGAGCTGCGTGCGCCGAGCCCGGCCCTGGCGCCGCAGCCGCCGGCAGGACTGCCGGGCAGCCCGAGGTATGCAGCCTTGCTAGTTCTGAACCGTTCTGCCTCCCCCCGGAGGCCGTCAGAGATAGCCCCCTAAGGACAGCTGTTGTACAGCCTTATGCTGGTACTGATACTACTGAAACTCTGGGCGTTACTAATGGACAAACACTTGAATCCTCTGGTGAGGACACAGCTGCCAATGGGGTAGAATTGCACACTGTGGAAAGCACTGACTCAGACCAAGCTAAGCCTGAGGAAGCTTCACCTACTACTGAGGCAACGGTCCCGCTTGCAGGATCAGTCCCTGTTAATCAGCCTGCAAAATCGTGGGCTAGTCTTTTTCACAATTCCAAGCCCTCTGCTTCCACATCTGTGGTCTATGTTGAGACTAAGTATACCCCTCCTGCCACATCTCCTCTGGTCCCTGAAAAACAGGTTGAAGTCAAAGAGGGACCTGTTCCAGTTTCAGAGGATCCTGTAGCCATAAAGATTGCAGGTATAGTTAATACACACGAGTGGATGTTACACTGGAAGGGTATTAACTCTGCTTGTAAACAGGAGTGTGCAATATTGATAGAGAACATTCCTCTGGTAATGAGACAACTGTTCAAACACTGCATGAAGGATGTCATTTGAATAAGCCATTTTGTATCCCCCTGAGTAAACATTCCAACCAGGCATTGCCATGTCATTATCCCAGATACGGTCAAACGATTGCTGCTTGTCAAACAACTTGTCAGACAGTCTGTGGAAGTGATCTGTGGTTTGAAATAGGCTGCTTGTGTTCAGCTGTGTGCTGTTGTAACAAGGAGAGTATGTTAGAAAGGTCTGTTCTGAAAATGGTGTGTTATATTATCCAGTGTTCATAATTTAGTAGTGTATTCCATTATAAGAAGAGTATATTTATACCAAAGTAGCTGAAATACCTGGGCACTTTACAGCAGCTGAAGTGTAATGTCTATGTAGGTCTTGTTTCAGAAATTTCAATTCAGGAAATATCAAATTTCCTAAGATGCTGTTTGAGAGGTCTGTCCTTCCAATTTTACCATTATAAACAGTATTGCTTTATCCATAACCAATGCTAGTTATTCCCTGTTCAAGAATAACCCTAAGGAGCTGTCCAGAGGGGACATCAGGAAAGGGAATGAGTGCTCTGTGAAGGCAAACTCTTGGTCCTGTCACATTTGTGGTCCTGATGAGAAATGCTAGAAGGTGCAGGAGATGGTTTGTGCAGATTCAGTCAGAAAACATGAAGTTCTCCCAGTTGGGTGCATTTTGTGTCACTGACTCATGAGTGTTGGAACCAAAGTAATTATTTTAAATCTGTGAAGTGGTCCATGTGTGAGAAGGCTTGTGCAGAATCCTGCTATTTATGCTGCAAGCTAATTTACAAGTACAATGTTGGTTTGAATGTGACAGCTTCAAGTCAGATTTCCACTCTTAACAGAAGCTGATCTGGAGATGATGTTCAGAGTGCCCAGAGTATGTGCTGCCTCTCCTCCCTCCTTACTCAGCAATGGTTTCGTTACTCAGGATTTTCTGTTGAGAGAAAAGCTGTCAGAATAATTCACATTTTGGTGTATTTTCCGCTTAGGTGTTACAAACACTGTATTAAAACAAAAAAAAACCAAAAAACCACATCCATACATTATATATATATATGTAAAAGCAGGTGATTATTGTCTGTATGAACCCATGTGAAGAATGCTGTAGCCTTAAAATCTCAAGGTATCATTTGGTAATGAATTTTAACTTAAAACTATTTTGTGACAGTCATAAAGCTAGAACTTCTTGCCATAAATGGAAAAGGTTTTTTATCTTGTCTAAGTTGTTCAAGCTCTAAGTTAACTTTCTAGACTTTTACTGTTTCTGTGCTATTTTTTGCCACCAGGTGGGAGCAGAGCTTTTTATTTTGTCTTTAACGTAGCAAAACACAAATGTAACTTTGATACAGTTTTCTTCTGCACCTTGACTATTAGCTCGCTGTTTGGGCAGAGGAGTAATCTGAGTATAGATAAAAAGAATTAATCTGCTCATTGTAGCTTATATAGGTAGGAGTTATTGCTGCAACTCCTGTAATTCAGATGCTGCTGATTTTGGTATAAAACGTTTATTGAAATTCTGAATGCAATGTAATCAGTGCTTTGCTCTGTGGAAAAAGGTGGATTTCTTTATTTTCTGTGCTTCAGTGTTCTCTGTCCTGTTTGGAAAACAGGTACTTCAGTGCTTTGTTCATACACCCACACTCAGAATTGTGTTACAAGGGTTTCAGTCTGTGATGCCCAGGATCTTTTGCTCTGTTCTGTACATATTTAATTTCTAATCTCCTGCCTCTGTGAGGGTACATGGAGGTCTGTGTGTTTGTCAGAGAGAGCTGCTGGTGTGTTCCTTGTTTTCCCTGTGGCTGAATTCAGATCCTCCTATTGGATTTGTTGGAAATTCATCAGCTTCAGCTCATACCCATGGGGATGAATTTTTGACCAAAAGTGCCATAGGGTGCTGGACACAGGTAAACTCTACACCTGAAGTATCTTGAATTAGCAAGCAAAATTAACAAATCAAATTAACAAAATAAGCCAGTGTTGGAGTGCTGAGTCCTTCTGTACAGTTTTTATTTAGAACAGGTACTTGCTGCACAGGCAGATAAGTTACTTTTCCAGGGACAAATTGTTGGTTTGTGCCTCAATTTCAGCAGTTACTACAAGGCAGGTTAATGATTCACAGGCACCTTGAAGATAATTTAATGCTGCTCGATTCAATGTGGTTTCTTTGGCCTCAGATTTATACAGAATCTACACAAGATGAGGTGATCGAGACTGACAAATAAATAGAACGGACAATTTTCATGTTAATCTTGATGAGAAACAAGAGTTAATTTTAGCAGTTAAATGTCCCAGGTGTACCGGCTGTGCAGGTGCTGTCCTTGGGTGTTTAGAAAGGGACAACTGTAGTAATTACACACCACAGCTTAATTTAGATGCTAGAACAAGCATTTCAATAATTAATACCCAAGGGATAGTAAGGTTATAAATGGTATTTGTGAGAAATAAGAGTCTTTAAGGCTTTGCTTGCCACTTTTCAGTTACTCCCTTCGGATGATAACCTGATAATAATGCCTTTATAATGTTGTGAATAAACTAAGGAAATAAGGGATTGGAAAACTATCAATTCTCTGAGTACTCTTAACTGTTCTTGGTCATCTTAGGAGAAATTTCAGTGAGAGAATCTAAACCAATTTTCTGAATCATGTTCTCTTTCAGTGTTTTCGCTGTGGATGGTGGAGGTTAACAGTGCCAATAAAATCTGTTCACAGCAGGCAGGATTTCAGATTAATTGAGGAACAGAAACATTTAAGATCTGACTGAATCCGGAATGATTTTAAATTAGAAGGAAGGGAATCGAATAAATGCAAGTATGGAAGGATACACCAGAACAGAATCCAAATGCAAGTATAATGTGAAGAACTAATGGTAGAAGTATTAGAGAAAAGGATCTGGAAGCTCTAGGGAGTTGATGATCGTCTTTAGTACAGCTGAAGAAGACAAAGTCTTGTTTTTTTTAACCAGTGTGTGTAAATACCAATTTATGTGGAAAACCTGGAAAAGAACTAATTCTGCTGTTGCTGTTGAGTACTTAATGCAATGACAGTCTCTGGACGTTTCTTCAGAAGGAAAATTTCATAGTGCAGCAGCAAAAATGGAAGTAAGATTTAAAAACCATGTGGGCAAACGTGGAAAATTTGGATTTACTTCGTGTCGGATGATACTGTTGGAGTGACCGTGGATGTAAATCCAAATATACAAAACAAAATCAAAAAGAAGATGGCGATTCACACTACTGCCAAGACCAGTGAAAAAAAAGAATTAATTCAGATTGTAAGAAAGGTGTTTCAGTATTACGTAGTAGAAGATTTTTTCTTATTGTAAAGGTAGGTAAATGCTAGAGCAAGGAGTTGTGGAGACATCCAGGGTGTGAGGGTTTTATAAACTTCTCAAATGCAGTTGCAGGTTCAGACTGCATTCTTACAGAAATGTTTTTGGGTAGGGTCACCCAGCAGTGTTGTCCTGGGGTTTTTTGATCATTGTCCAGATTTGGGGAAAGACCAGGGTGACAGACACAATATTCTCTAAATCAGGGCCTTAAGCCAAGTGTTAATTCCTGACTTGGAACCACCCTCGCCTCTTCGGCGTGGACATCATAATCATGGGGCTTCTCTTTCATTGAACTTTGGATTTGCTTTGATTAGGAAATCACCTTTTAAAATAAAATCAGATATTTGTAATAGCTAAACCCAGCGAATGAACTTCAGCAAAATGCTTTCTGTTTACCAGCAGAAACATGATAAACATGATAAAATACTAAACATGATAAAATGGTTCTAGATGTGTTTTCAAATCAAGGTCTCATTTCACAAGTCAGTACCCTCCAAAGGAGATGAGTTTTCTGGGTAATGACATGAACTTTCTGACGGGTTTTGAAATTTTAAGATTTTCTCATGGTTGTAAGTGTGTTTTTCTTCTGCTACTCTTGTAAAAGTTCTTTTGGTTACTGTGTAAATGTTAGCTGTAAGCTGGAAATGTGGTATTGAATGTAATTGCTGTACACAAACCCAAGTTTTTGTTAAGCAAAACTCCCAGGAGTTGCACTGGAGTCCATTAACCAAGCAGCTTTGTGACCACAAGAGGATGCTAAAGGTCCTAATAATATCCTTATTTAGCATGATGCAAAAATGGGGAAGAAGAGAGTTAATGTCAAAGGTTACTGATAGACACGAAAAATAGAAACGTTTCCCATTGCTTTTATCCTTATTTTCAACAGTGATTCGTTAACAGAAATATTGTATGTGTGAACACAGTTCAAATGTTGCTGCTCTATTAATATATTCTCAAGTACTTTAGCAGTAATTTAATAACTCATTTTAGCCCTCATAGAAAAGAATCTTCTTCTGCATCTCTGCTAGATCTTCCATTTTGCATTTCGTTGCTGTCTGCTCTTTCAGGTGGCACATTCTTTGTGTAATAGACAACTGGATTAAAAATTCTCTATTTTTGGGCAATTTTATTTGGTTAAAACTGGTGGTATCTGCAGGAAATATGATCTTATAGATAGGGAGATAGTTCAGAACTAGAAGGACATGGATTTTATTTGCAGTTCTGCCACCTCCTCTGCTTAGTTACAGCTTTGTGCCTCTGGTTTTGTACCTATGTCATGTTATTTTATCTGTTTAGTCCTTCTAGTGAACAGCTCCAACTGTTTCAGTTTATAGCATATAAAGGCTTTATAGGCCCTCACATTTATTATAAAAATAAATAGCCCCATTGGTATACAATTGCTATATTTATTTGCAGTTTGTATTTTGTCTTGTATACATCTTGTCCTTATTTTGCACATTTAAAATATACAAGCTCCAATATTTCCTTTAAACAGTTCTTATTTAGGTACCTAAATAACAAGTCAGGATTCCTGGAAAAGCTCCCTGTGTTGCTCTTGGTTTCATAACTGGGACAGATGAATGTGCAGTGGTTTCTCAGTTTTAAACCTGGGCCATTGCTGAAGGTTTTAAAGCAGGAAAGAGTAGGAATTACATCGTGTGGGGCTGTTATCTCGTAGATTTTGGAAGTCTTTAATAAAACAGCCTGTTCTGCAGAGCAGGGTAACACATGGCTGTGTGTTTGCACTGAGATGGTTTTGTTGTATGATAGTGAATGGTCAGACTTCTAAACTGAGACTGCTGTGTTTGCTTCATGTCTTTTCAAAGCAGAAAAATATGGGAAATACTCCATAAAATTGGTGGCAAGTGATTCCAGCTAATGACATTTTATATCTATGTATGTATCTAATTAGCGATATAAATAAAAATACCTGGTTTTAGGAAAACAAACATCCAAATTAATAGGTCTTGTTTTGAAATGACAATGATTAGTTTTGTACCAGCATCTCCTGACCTGAATCCCAGGATGTCTTCGATGGAAGAAAAACCAGCTGATTTGGAATGTGAGCCGTGGTTAAATGGACTGAAAATCATTTGCTGAAGTTTCTGAGAATCTTGTTCATTGATTTGAATTACTGTGTAATGCTGCAGCAGATATTTGTTTGATGGCCACGAGAGTTTTGTTGATGCTCAATTTACTGTTTCTCATTCTGCAGAAATACTGGAAAATGTAAGACTAATACATAAACCAGTGTCTTTGCAACCCCGAGGGCTGATCAACAAAGGAAACTGGTGCTACATCAATGCTGTATCCTTCCCTGGGAAAAAATTAATGCTCTTAAGTTAATATTTGTATATTATATCTGTCAGACTTTTTCTGCATTGTTCTGGTAAGTATTTTATAAAAGTGTTTGTCTTCCCAGATCCTGCTCCTGTGGTTAAAATGTTGAAGTGTAGCAGCAGAAATCCGGGGGTGTTGTGGATCCTTGAAACTCGTGTGCAGGGTTCCCCTGCAATCCTGTTGGCAGTTTGTGACCTGTGCCAGAATATTTCAGAGCTGTGACTTCTCCTGACTGAAAACCTTGTCGTTTCTAGCAGTGTTTCCCTGTGACTCTCTGCATCCATTTAAGTGGTTATTTTTCTTTTGCATTTGAAGTAACTGTTCTTACTCTTGGGCTTTGTTTTGTAGTTTAAGGGGATCGTTTGGGTTTGTGCTGAGCACGTTGTCACTGTTGGAACATCTGGGTAAAGCAGCATTTAAATTAATCTTTGTACAGCCTTACATATGGAAGATGAGCTTGCTTGTAATGAATTGGAGTTGTATTCCCCTGCAAACATGACTTTTACCCTGAGGAGCAGAAAGCACCCTCCCTCAGTGCTACATTGTGATATTAATAAAAATAATAAGAATTTTTAAAATTATTTCCCATGTCAGCAAGGCTGTGACTGCAAGTGACAGTTGGGGTACGTCAAGTGCTGGTACTGCTGGTGAAAAATATTAATACCAGTTTCAAGATTGATCGTGGCAGAGCCTAATAAACGATTTCCAGACCAACAATTGTGCTTTAAACAGAAGCTTTTATCTTACATAACCAGTTCTGCACTCATTTGGTTACATATACTATACATCTTAGCTCCCCTTTTTTCAATCTTGGAAGTTTTACCTGGAAATTTGAGTCAAATTTTTGCACTCTGTAGGGATGAAATTAATCTTGCTCTTCAGCTGTTGAGATCAATGCCTTATTTTGTCATTTCCCTTTCCCTCCAGTCTTATAATACATTTCCTCTGTTCAGTTCTCTCACCAACTAGCGCAGACTGTGATGCTTTTCAAATATTATTCTTCCAGCATACTCTGGACTTTTCCAGGTTGCTCCCAACTCTTAGCACTGCAGAATGTCTCCAGTCTCAGCAGGTTTTGCTTTGGTTGCAGGGGTGACTCAGCACCTTCAAGTTTCACCTGATTTCTTCCTTCCTTCTCAGAAAATGTGTTCCAGGTTCTCTCTTGCTGATTTTCAAATGATTAATTTTATAAAGTCCTCTTATGAAAGTTCTTTTCCTCTCCTGCTCCTGGATGAAATGTTTCCTTACCCATTAATTAAGAGTTTTGCCGTGATTAAAATGTCAGTGAATCACCGCATGTTACAAGACACTGGAGTGTTTCTAGTAAAACTTCTGTACATTACTGGTTAATGTTGTGGTGAAGCTTCATTCTCTTTTCCAGTTTAATTGTTGCATCAATCTACTTAATAAAAATACAGCTCTATTTTGCATATAATGGAATATTTGGTGAATGCACAGATGCCATTTTCTGCATATTTCCTTAATGCCACTGCATAGACCCTGCAGGCCTTGGTTGCTTGCCCTCCAATGTATCATTTAATGAAGTCCATTCCAATGTATTCCAAATCGCAGAGGCCGTGTACCTCCACACCAATGCTAGACAGTTTGTAAGTAGCTTGGGAAAAAGGAGTGAAAGTCTGGGATCTGACTAAACTCGTTCAGAAATACCTAACAAATTGTTGTTAAAAGTTAATAGGCATCCAGAAGTTTTTCGTGTGTTTTTGGGTGATACTTTTATAATGAACTTGGTATTTTGCAAGTGCTTGGCTTGTGGAGGATGATAATTCCTGTTGCCTTGGGAGTATCAGTTTTATGTAGTGTTTAATATACAAAAATGAACTGTGAGAGGTGCAAGGACCAGCCCAACACTTGGGTTTCATTGCAATGATCAGGTTGATTTTTATGTCTGAACTTTACTCGGATTTTATGATGATATTCTTAGATTTTATTTTCTTTCGGCAGTCAGAATGAGAGTATTCTAATTTTATTACTTGTCCTTCTAAGTCTCAACTTGCTGCTCATGTCCAGTTGTTCCTTCCCTTCTGTTTCAGTGTTCGTTTAATGAATGAGTTCACTAATATGCCTGTACCTCCTAAAGCAAAGCAAGGTGAGTGGGAGCAGGGGCACAGGGCATAAAATGATGGGAGGAAGCCTTTGGGGTGAAGATCTGCATTGGGGGAGTTGTAGCACCTTAGATTTTTTTTTTCTTTTATTTGGTGAACCAAATGTACAAGTGCAAAAAGCAGTTTTTGTTGAAGGTTCACTTAATTGCAAAAATGTCTTATAAGAACATACTCTTTCTAAGAAAATCATTTAATACTCCCTGTATTTTCCTCCACTTCCTTACATATTTCCAGCTGTTTGTTTATCAGATTGCTCAATTCTGTTCCTTAAATCCTGAACACTTACTTTGATTTGGAACAAAATGGGGCCATAACAGGTCCCTTAAGCAGTTGGAGCTGCCTACAGGAATATTATCCTGGCTTCTGATTCCAGTGGGAAAACTTCAGGAGTGTCTGGTTCCTGCTGTTACATATTTGGGCTCAATGATGATTATGTAGTGAGGAATAGAATATTTTTGGATGCAAATAAATTACCTTAGAGGTTTCAGTTGTTTAATCTTAATTTTAAACCAAGTCTGTTGTATTGCAAACTTGTAGAAACAAGCACATTCCTGAAACTGTTCTTTATGTAACATGATAAGGAAATATCACAAGGCGCTCGTTGTTCCAGTGATTTCCAAACAGTTCAGACATTTCTGTGGTTTCTTTCTGTAAAACAAATCTTACTGGCTTATGCAACTTATTTTACTTGTGGGTCATTTTATTGTGTAGTTTTCAAGTATAGTTCTGAGGCCTTGTATTGCCATTAGGTGGAACATTCTGTCAGGCTGTTCCTTTGGGTTTTTTTCCTGCAGTGAGGAAAGTGATCTGTTAGAGTTGCAAATGCACAAAAGGTTTAAGGACGTGTTCTTTGAGTACAAAAGAAATGCAAAAATGTAAATAGCACTAGCAGTGTTCTTTTATGATGGCTGTGGATATTCTTGTTAATCTTCATAGAACTTTTCCTGTCTGTAAATTTGTGCAGGGTGGTATGTTTTAAAACAATGTTTACAGGTAAAAGTTGAGTCTGATAAATTCTGAGCTCAAGCCACCAAAATTAGAATAAAACCATTAGTAAAAAATGGACTCCAAATCTAGTGATGTGTGAAGAGGATGTTAAGGTATAACGTAAAAAAACCTTTTATTTATTGTTACTTACATTAATTCTCTTTCACCTTGCAGCTTTAGGTGATAAAATAGTGAGAGACATCCGACCAGGAGCTGCCTTTGAACCAACCTACATTTACAGGCTCTTGACGGTTATAAAGTCAAGTCTGTCAGAAAAGGTGGGACTTCAGACCCTTGATTTCTGGAATTGCAGTGCAGGGCAGTCACAGGCATTAAAAAAATCTGCAAAGCCAAACCTTCAGGTTCTGTGCTCAAATGCCACTAAAATCAGCTCATTGGTAGTTCATTGTAATGAAGCTCAACTGTCTTGGGACCTGAATGATAGGAAAATGTTAATTGCAGTTTGATATGTCAGAATTACAGAAAAATTACTGTTGGAACAGAATATTTCTTTTTATAATGGAGTTACCAGTTGATTTACATTTAAGAAATGAGCAGTGGTTCATTTTTATGAGGAATTCAGCCAAGACGGGTTCAAGGTCCAGAAACTTCAAAACACTTGTTCAGGTTTCATTTCAGTTTAAAGAAAAGATAATAATTCAAACCATCCTTTGATTTGGCCTTGGCTTGACAGCAACTTTTAACAGTGCTTGTAAAAGAAATGGAGGGAAAAAATGCCAACTCGCGTGTTAAGTGGAATTTGTTATAAGAAGAATGCAGAAATTCTTGTAGCCATTGTGGAGCTTATATGTGTATTTACTGCTTAGGGCAGTTTGGTTTTAACTGGCTAAAAATGAGGTGTTATAATAAAATCGAAGCTTTATTTGACATTACAACTTTAGACTGACTAGTTGCTAAATTAACAGGAGAAGCTGCATGTTCAGGGAACCTTCTCTTACAAGGAAACTGTGAAAATGTCATAGAATTAATAGAAAAAAATGTTTTGTTCAGGGCAGGCAAGAGGATGCTGAAGAATACTTGGGATTTATCCTCAATGGACTACATGAAGAAATGTTGACCCTCAAGAAACTTCTCTCTCCACATAATGAAAGTTAGTGGATTTGTTTTTATTTTTTATAGCAAACAATTGATTTCAAATACTGCTTTTATGTGGTGATTCTTTAATACAGAGTAATGCTTATAGAGTAGATGTTGACATAGGGATAGAATGCCATGTTTTAGAGGACTTGAATAATTATCAAAAATATAATCAAATAGTAAAAACCTGCATAAAATGAGTCCGTTCTCCCCAGTTCATGAATGACCTGAAGAGTTACTGGGTTTCTGGAAAGGCATCATCATTCTCTAAATAGTCTGAAGGACAATAAGTCATATCTCTTGTCCTCCTAAACAATAAAACTCAGTATTTCACATTTTTCCTGAGCCCAGCTGAGCATTATTGGGGAATAACTCTTGGTGAGCAGTCGTGTCTCAAGCACAGATGTTTGTTACTCATAACATCTGCAGTGTCAGTGCTTTCTGACTCCATGGGAGTTCAAAAACATATCAGTGTCTTTGTCACTGATCTTTAAACCAGCTGTTAAGGTCTTTCTTTTTGAAGTGGAAACTACTAGACCAATGGCTTATTTATATCTAATGTAAACAGCATACTAAATTATTTGAAAATTCTTAATGACTAAGTTGGAGGAGAATTTACTTTGAAAGAATGATTTCAGTTTGTATGCAGAGTAAAATGCCACTTTAGTTTATAGTGGCTTTAGCTTGAACCCCCTTTACAAATAAAACAGAATACTGCAAGCCTGAGCTGAGTATAGAATTCAGATCACTAGTTAGCCAATTGCTCTTTGGTAGGGTGAATTTTTTAGGATATAAAGTCATTCCATATTTCATTTCTTTTATAGCCTCCTGACTTTGGCACTTGCAGGAAAAATATTTGCTAAGCCTTGGGTTCCCTGTAAAATACCTGTGCAGAGAAGGAGTTGTATTTAATAATGGCATCATTCTGTTTGCAGAATAACACTGGACTTTCTAATTTTCTACCCCATAAATTTACTACTAAAAATATATTAAAGTTTGCTATTTCCATACAGTCATCAGTGAGCTGCCTTCTGTTAAGACATGGATGTGTCCAGCTGGGAGCGAGCCTGGAATATGCTTGTCCTCTTTTATTTACACATTTTATCCTCAGAAAATTGCGCTGGGGTTTTTGCTTCTCAAATTCTTTATCTCTGTGGATGTTTCATTTGTTAAAAAACCCCGATTTTTTTTTTTTTTTTTTTCCCTGATGACTTGAAGAACTGTCGGTGTCCAACGGCCCCGAGGCTCAGAGCGTTCCCAGGGAGGAGGAGCAGGAGGAGCAGGGGGAAGGCAGTGAGGATGAGTGGGAGCAGGTGGGACCTCGCAACAAATCCTCGGTCACTCGCCAGGCTGACTTTGTCCAGACTCCAATCACTGATATTTTTGGTGGTCACATAAGGTACAGTATTTTTTTTCCTACAAATTCCAGTGTTTGAATCTTTTTTAAATGTCTTAAATGAACAGATTGTTCTGAGATCCCAAGCCATGAATTGCAGTTGTAGAAAAGGAGTTTGGAATATCTATGCTTTGAATATTGTCTAAGAAATTCCAAGCATCTAATTTTTGTGACCTCTGAGGAGTCTGATCTCATGTTGTAAATAAGGAGACTGAGAGAGAATGAGATTTACAAAGAGTTAAATCTTGACAGTCAAACTGAAATAAAAAATGTTAGAGTTTCGGTTATTCAGATCCTTAATGCTTCCCAGAGAAAGCTGTGTTTAATAGTAAATAAGTGTTAAAGTCTGGCAAAATGTAAATTGCTACAAGATGTCACTGGAATGAAAAGAATGTGGGATATTACTTATATGCAGGTCTGATACCAGACAAAGGCAGAAAGTAGATACTGAAAGAATATTTTTTGGAAAGGAAGCCTTGACTTTTTTGGAGAGGTATATAATTTAAAATGAAAGCAAAGCAAACACTGCTAAAAACATACTGCAAAACAAAACTGCTAGACTTGAAAAATTATTTTTAAATTGGAGACAGACACTTAATTGCTGGTGTTTGACTCTGTGTTGCCAGATATTCAGTCTAGAAGTGTGAATAATGTGGGCTAACGCCTTCTGCCTGGGAAATGCTCTGAAATTATTTATTCTTCTGGGGTTTGAGCCAGACAGCGGGTAAATAAAATTTTATTTCCTATAGAATTTGGCAGGCAGATGTTTATAGGTATTGATGGAGTCCTGCATTGATGGCTCGCTTACCCAAGGTGGTGTTAATGCTCCAAGTATATTCATCAGAATTTGTCAGAATTGTTTGGATCTCTCCATGATTCCATCCGTTTTTTTATTAAAAATACTGAGATGATGCAGTTTTCTATTGAAGTCCACAGAAAATGATAATAAAGCAAAGGTAAGACTGGAAAAAGGCAAAAACTTGCAGTGAGCAGCAGAACCACAGGATCCAATCCAACATCTGCTGGCACCACATCCACTTTACCACTTTATTTATCCTTCACACCAGGCCACAGAGCTTTCCACAGAAACAGCCCCCCAGGGGATGCTGGAAAGCTTCACCCTCTGGGGGTGGGGATGGGAAGGAGTGAACATAAAACTGCCAGTAGAATTCCACTCAATGAAAGCATCAGAAACTGGAAAAATCCAATGGGAAAAGCAGTGAGGTTTGAATTGGGATGTTTTAGCTTGGGAAACTTCAGACTTGAGAAACCTTAGGGTGTCCTTGGGAGGTTTGAGTCTATTAAATGCCTGTTTAGGCATTATTGCTTAAAAAAAAACCCTAAGTCTTACTTAGCAAGGTGAGATTTAAATGGGAAAGTACAAAGTTTTCCTGAAAAATTTTTAAGAGAATTCTTGCAGTGCCCAAGTAATTATTCATTGAAAATGATGCATTTTCCCATTTCCAGTTGAGATTTGTAATTACCCTAATAAGGGGTCATTGTTACAGAAAAATCACAGTCCAGTCAAGGTTTTGCTATCAAATCAACTTCTGCATATCTTGTGAAGAAAATATCCCAAAGAAGTGTTAGAAAATAATTTCTAATAATATTTTTTAAATAAAGGTGGTGCTGTTTTTCATATACCCTCTTTCCTCTAAGGGATATATATCTGCCAATATAAAGCTGCACTGACTTTCTGTTGGTGATTCAGGGCTTTGCCTGAGTTAAAGGGCTCTTTTGATGAATCTGAACGTTAACATTTCCTACCTGACCTGGAAATATTCCAGCATGGCCACATGGATCAGAGCTGTGTTAATTATAATTCCGGTTTCAGGCTTTGTAATGCATAACATCATTTATAATACATGGACAAAATCTGGACATAGCAAACGATGGAAAGAAAAGGAACTACCAGTCCTCAGTGGAGCAGAATTTATATTTTGTATGGCAGGATTTAAGCAAACAATTTAAAATCACTGTGAAATTGGTCTTAGTGAAGTGACTGAAAAATCAGTGTATTTTTAATGGAGAATCTGGAGTCAGCTGTGATTTTTACCATAGAACACAGAGCTGTTGGAAAGCTAAACTAACAAGAAGAGCCAGGAGGTGAATTTTTTAAAAGTGCATTAGCAGAATTTTGTTTTTTTCTTTACACTTTGGTTACTTTACCCAATAACTGCATATTCAGAATATGTCATAACATATAGATGTTATATATATAACGTATATGTAACATGTACAACATAAAACATCTACAATTCAGAATAGTTAGTGGATGTTAAAGTCATTTAAATTGGGGTGAAGTGGTTGTTTCCTGTTGATAAAAGTTAATGTTTAACCTTTGTATTTTTGAGTGTTGCCTTGAATTAACTATAAATTGAGCTACTTAAGTGGCTCATTCTTCCTTGAAGGCTCTGTCTTGTTGAAAGTCATGCTTGATTACGTTTTGATTTCTTTTTTTCTGCCCAGATCTGTTGTTTACCAGCAGAGTTCCAAGGAGTCTGCCACCCTGCAGCTTTTCTTCACCCTGCAGCTGGACATCCAGTCGGACAAGATCCGCACCGTGCAGGACGCCTTGGAAAGTTTGGTGGCAAGGGAGTCTGTCCAGGGATACACCACAAAAACAAAGCAAGAGGTGTGTTCTCTTCATCCCTTTCCTCACAGCCAAGTGCTCAACTTTTAATTTAATTTTAATTTAGTTTTCCTAGAGCTCTGGCTTCACAAAGTTGTTGGATCACGTTTTAACAAAAGACTACAAAGCTTTTCAGAGCGTCCTGCAGCAGGGAAATGCCAGCTCTGAAACAAAGCGAGGCTTGTAAATAGCTGGGTTTAAGGTGATGTAATGATTTATTGGAGATTTTACTGGAGTATATCCTAAATTACCAGGCTGAACTGTGGTAAAATACACACTGTTATGTTTGGTATCATCACTTACTGATTCCTGGTGATTACCCCATGCTGTTGATAAAGGATTAATTTTTTTGATTCAGAGTAATTTTAAAAAATTTTCTCTTTACAAATAATACATAATAATTGCAATAGAAAAGTTCTTCCAAGGAGGAGAAGCATGCCTTTGGCCTTGCAGTTTGAGAACTTGTGATAGAGGGGAATAATTAAACTTTTCCTCTCTAAGGCCTTGCCTTGCTTCCTGTGCTGGGCTGTGGTAAAGGACAGCTCTGGTGGGCATGGATTGCTCAGAAGGGAATTTCGTGTGCACTGTTGGTAATTCTGGAATTGTGGGTGTTTCCTCTGACATTCATGTCTGTATCTTAGGTTTTCAGAATATTCCAAGTGAGAATAGGATTAGATAAAAGATGGTTCATTTTGCTTGAAAAGCTAAAGATGAATAGTGGAAATCTGTTTGCCTTGAATATTCAGAACATTTATTTCTCCAGCTGTTTTCCATGTAAAAAAAACCATTTGCAATTCAAGCTTGTTCTGATTTACTACAAAGATCTTGTTGCTTGCCATTCATTATTTTTGGTTTTTACTTCAAATGGTTTGAAGTTTTTGACTGACAACCCAGTGCTCAGGGGTTTTGGAAGAAATGGATGTTCACATTAGGTGCTGCCTGATATTTCGGGGTTTGGATGGAAATACAAAGCATCCACAGTGTCTTCTAGATCTTTTTTTCCAAAGAAATTCAAGTTGAAATCGTTCTTGTGTTAAAATTGTAGTAAAAACACTGAACACATTGTCTGTAGAACCTTGGAAAGAGATAATACTTTTCCCCATTAATTTCTATTCAGCACTTAGTAGGTTCTAGCAGAATCAAGCCATGTATTGGAAAATAATATGCTTGTGGTTACCAATAAAGGGATTTTTCTCAATTAAAAAATGGAGAAAAACCTTAAGTAGTTATTTTGAGAAATATTATTCTGTCTGCATTTCTAGGAAACATTTTTGTTCTGCAATTCTGAACTTGGTTCCAGGTTTCCAGGCAGAAATTTTGTGGATTGTTTGGTTATAATTATATAAAAATCACTATTTAGTAGAGAAAAGTGTGGTCATAACTCATATTTTTCTCTTTGAAAATACTGAGTTCTCCTTAAGGACAACATTAGGATTGAAGGTGCAGTTAGCTTTAAGTCATAAATGATGGTTTATCGTAAATTAATACTGCAGTATTAACAAATCTGGGGTTTTGCTGCTAGTGTGCTTAAAATTAAATACTTATTCCTCATTTGAAGGAGTCGTTTTGAGCCATTAACAGAAGATTACAGTTTTCCTCTTCTCTGTGCTCATGTCAGGTGGAGATCAGTCGAAGACTCACCTTAGAAAAGCTGCCCCCCGTTCTCGTTTTACACCTCAAGCGCTTCGTGTACGAGAAGACTGGTGGATGTCAGAAGCTGATCAAGAATATTGAGTATACTGTTGATCTGGAAATCAGTAAAGGTAAAAGATTTCCCTTCAGAATTTCTGAATTTCCCTCTCTTCATGACCAAGATTGAATTTCCTATGAGTGGCTGTTTCAGTTTTGTTCTTTTTTTTTTTTTTTTTTTTTTTTTTTTTCCCCACAAGATTTTGTCTCCATCATTGTCTGAAAACTCAGTCATTTGGGTGAATGTTTTGTATGGGTTTTTTTATGATGAAAGATCTTTAAAGCCTTGGTCACTTTCTGGACAGTTTACACATTTGGCAAAATGAGAACATCCTGTGGATTTATGGAGTAAGG
>VZTX01000016.1:132169-183570 GCA_013400915.1 Pardalotus punctatus | reverse complement strand
AAGAAGGAAAAAAAGCAAACATTTATAAAGCACATTCTTTCAAGACTGGCTTATCATACGACTGTGCTATGTAAAACAGTGTGTGAAGAAATCCATAATCACATTCCAGCTCCACTGCTATGCTTAACAGCTCCCACTAAGGTCTTAGCTCCCACTGCCAGATATTCTTGCTCACTGTTTGGAGCATGCCCCATCACTTCATTGATTCCTTTTTATTCTTTTTAATGGAGAAAAACTTTTGGCCCTGTTTTAGAAGGTCTACACTTTGCATCTCTGTCCTCATTCTCTGGATAGTCCTTCTGCCTCTCCTGTGATGGAAGTCTTGTTTTTTTCCCTGGCTTTCAGAAGCAGCACTGTTGCTCTCCTCTGCTACACTTCATGGCTTCTACTCTATTTACTTCCCCCCCTGTGATTCACCTCTGTCACTTTGGATGATGTAGAACTGAGGGACGATTCAAAATTAAGGCATTCTGAAAGACACAGTGCTGAGAGCATGATCCTACTGCCATGCCCTGAAGCACACCCCGTCTACACCTCCCCTGATTTTGTTACATTAGCAGTTCAGCTACTCTGGGATAAACCACTTCAGACCTTCAGCCTATCCCAGGTACACTCCAAAATGTTCTCTGTACTCGGAACTCTGGAGGCAAACGGATTTACCACATTATCTATCCCAAACAGCACAAGAGAAACAACTTGACTTTCTAATTCCTCAGCCTTCCACGTAATACTCCCACCTCATTTTCCACATATAGTAGTATTTTATTCTCCCTCTCACATCCTGGAACTGTAACACCTTGGGAGTGAAGCAGGAAGAGAGCTAAATTAACTACTATGTTCTAGATCTTGCCCATTCCCTGCCAAGAGTTTTAAACAACTGACAATTAACATCAGACTAAATCTGCTTCAGCTAAAGCCACGTGGAATTTTGCTGGGAATTCAGAGATCATTTGCAATTATTCCAGCCATATTTCCAAAGATATTAGTCTGTATTATTCCAGAAAGTTTACAAAAAGACTCAGTTTAGATTTAAGCATCTAAACCTGAATTACAGGAAGGACCCTGTGCCACTCAGAATTTAAAATATATAAAATATACTGGCCGAAGAAGGGAGAAACGGCAAATTTGAATCCAAATGTTTGTATTTTAGAAAGTTGCAGAGATCAATTCACAGCCAACTGACATGATATTCAAGCAGTATGGAAAAGTCTAATACACTGGACATACTTCCCATTGACTCCTCCAGGAATTCTGAGTGGAGCTGAACATCTGGTATGGCACAGGAAAGCTCCTCCTTGCTATTACTGGTATTTCCTTGCTTGATTTTCCTCTTAAATGAAATTCATTATTGAAAATCTGAGAAAGACTTCACTCCCTACTGAAGCTTCAGTTCCTGTGTCCTTCACACAGATCCTCAGAGCAACAACACTGAGCACGACCTTCAAACACACACTGGATCCACCTTTAACCCTCCAGTGCCACGGGATTGCTCTGAAGTACTCAGGGAGCTCCTGCACCAGCAGTTCTCTTTGAAAGAACGACTTCAATTTTCACTTGGCATTTGAAGACCAAAACTGTGCCTTTTCTCTCAAGTGTTCTGGAATAACATTACCAGCACAAAGAAGGGTAGGAGATGAAGACTCTGATGCAGCAGCACTCAGACTGCATTAAAGCAGCTGTTTCACACTCAGGTGGAATGTAGTGGAAGCCAGCTTTTCTTTACTTTGATGGATCAGACTGCACCCCTCTACATTGCATAGTAAATAAAACTGCAACACCTGTATCTGACAAGCTCATATTGACCTCAGTGATGTACTGCTAAAAGGCTACTTCAAATATTCTCTCTCCCAAAAGTTACATGAATAATACACTTCATTTCTTTAGAAAGAATCCCAAGGGGGGAAAAAAAAAAAAAAAGAAAAAGAGAGACATCTTTAAAGATAAATATTTCTATGGTGCTTTTTTTTTCTTTTTCTTTTTCTTTTTTGGCAAGAAGCCATGTAATTCTTTTCTGGCTGGCTTGTTCTGTCACAAACAGAATGACCTTTATTGAATGGTCAGCAAATGTGATGGTTTTAACACAGCTACAGTTGTGGTGAAACTGATGCACCATGATTGTACCCTTGCTCACAAAATGCAGAGGCTCCACTGGGTATTGTCAAAGCAACTCAGAGCAGCTGAATGCAACAATCCAATTAGTGAAACAAGCACAGTTCATGCATAAAGTCTCTTCCAGGCACCATCTGAAAACAAGACCCCAATGTACAAAGACTTGCCTTTTAAACTACATCTCTCTATTAACTTCAGAAGAAAAAAGGATTACCTTGCAGTTTGACTTATCTAAAAAGACCAGAGGTCTGGTAGGGGCCTTCTTACAGCACTGTGGTAGAACTGGCTGCTAGAACACAATTGCATGCACTGGTCCTTTATGATCAGCACCACAGCTGATGGCAGAGACACCAAATTCTCCATTCTCCACAAGGAATACAAAACAAGGCTGCTTTCCTGGCAGGGCAATTTTTTATGAAGCTTAATGGATTTTGGAGTCTTTTTCCTGTTGCTTAGGGTTTTTGCTTTGAAAACTGAACAGGATGAAGGAAAAGCTCTCAGTTTTAACAGGACTGTTGCATGGTATTGGTAAGGGCTAGTGAGAATGAACAATACATGCCACCAGGACTGTGAGACAGGACACTCTTAACACTCCATTTTGACTAGCTGATCTACTCCATCCACAAAAATACTGTCACCACGAGAAGATGCAACTTTGTACCATGGCTTCACTTGACTCCTGTGGTGACACAAGTACTATTCATCTTCTGTACCAGGCAAGACAAAAATAACGTAAATTAGGCTGCCTGTCTGGGAAGTACCAGGCAAGAAATATGACAGCAAGCAAACCTGACTGCTCATTGTCTGGTGGTTCTTATGTCTGCCTAGAACCTACTCCCACCACCCCTGGCTCTTGAGTAGGTCCTTAAAAATAGACACGGTTCTGGCAAGTTTGTGATAATCATTCCCAACAAAAACACCAACTAACATTTAGGGCAAATGCAAAGCATCTCTCACTCACATCAATAAAAAAATGTTTAAGAAGTCTACAAAGATAATGCATGATCGACATTATACAAAAGTATGGAAATATCATGGGAACAGGACCACAATGAGCAGAAAATAAAAGAAATTTGGAAAAGTTTGCTCTGCACCTGAACAATTGTAACCAAAACTGCTGTACTTTTACCAAAATGCTTTAATGATAATTTAATGATTTTTATTTAGGATGTGATTATAAATATCTATAAATGATACATTAACTTAAAAATTTTTTAAATAATGCAGAAGGGCAATAATTCTATAATTTAATGAATTAAAAATCATAACTGCATATCTGATTTGCTTCTGATTAAATTGAATACAGGAACATATTTAAAATAGGTTTACAGTGTCTTAACTTACTTATTTTTAAATAGCTATTAATACAATAAAACAAGGTGTGGATGATAACAACTGAAGGCAGGTACACAAGTAATTCTAGTCTCAGTAAAATTGTATTCTTGGAGAAAATAATATGATAAAATATTTAACTGATATTGGGATATTACTAAAGTAACATCTCGATACATTTCTTTTTGGCAATAAAAGCAGCATGTTTATTGTTTTCTTCTGTAAAGTATGGTCAGTGACCACTCTCAAATAAATTTGAGATACCCTGCATTCGTATGTGGGTTTATAACTTCATTTACTGTTTATGGAAGTGTCCCATTAGCAATTATAGCACCTTTAATTCAGTAACAAAGCTGGTGAAATTTTTTTTCAATTAACAATACATTCCCTGGAAGGACAGATCTTTAAGAGAAAAGGGGACCACAATGATAAAGTAATAAGGCCAAGCTGAAATTATAACTCAGGCTGAAAAAAAGGAAGGAAAGTATTTTTCGAAATGGAAGTTAATGATGCTTACTTTCAAAACTGAACAAAGATTAAACTAAAAGTTAGGCTTGAAATAGCATGGACCAGATTTCTTGCAGATAAACTAACATCTTTCAGCTTGGTCCTAAATGAATTTTGCAAATTCTGTTTCACTCAACATTTCCCACTCCTTCTCAGGTTCCACTTGACTTTAAGTTATTCTTTCTAAGTTTTACTTCTGTCAGGCAGGAAAGAAAATATACATTTTTTACTTATGTTGAAGAGCCTAGTGCTATGTTATCACAGAATAAAGTAAAAATTCTTGAAAAGGAAATGAGAAAAGACTGTGAATAGTAATTTGAGAAGAAGACACTGCACCAAGGAATATTCTGTATAGGACAGTCATTAAAAAAGACTAAAACTAGGGAAATACAACAGCTTTCAGGTTTCTTTAACAAATATGTCCTTAAAAATCCCTGAAGGATCACAGAGAAATCATTAGAACATCATTTTTATTATTTTACAGAAAACCAGCTTCCCCTGTGACACTGCAGTTTCTGCTTTTATTGCTTCTAGACTCTGGTCTCTGTGTGACAATTGTGGCCGCAATTCTTCTTACTGTAACTCACATAAACATACCTCAAGTAATAAAACTGAAGCTAATTCTCAATTTTCTAGCAAAATGTCCACTGAAGCCTCCCCGTTTCCCTTCACTCTAGTGTAATAATCTGCAATTATTTGTTTAAAGTAGTTCTCAAGAATCCCCATTGTGACAGATGTTGCAGAAGAGAGCAAAAACGTATTCCCTCCCCACCTTCAGTAATGACTGCAGGTTAAATACAGTAATTAAGTGAAGTTCTACCATCTGACCTCGAGAGTGGTATAAAACATGACAATCAAAATATTACAAAGTGGTCCACAGCAGAACTTCTCATTATTGATACAATGAACTCATTGTTCTTAAGCAAACATTTTAAATAGCATCCATTATTCATGTGAAGTCCTAAAGATTACCTATCTGGGATTTAGAAAAAAGAACATATTTAAATATCAAAAAATGGCAGACTTTTTCATCTTTCATAAGAATGGTTTTGTACAAGTTCTTATCTCTGTATTACAATTCTGTTGTTTGAAATGGACACGTAAAGAAATTATTTTTAAACACATTAGGTCAAATCTTCACCTGCGCAAATCTGCATTGCTTCACTTCAAAGAAATGCAATGAATGGCTTTTGCCATGCTCTGAGGCATATGCTGATTTCTACACAACTGAGCTGACTTGGTTACATCCAGTAGCAGTCTGAATTCCCTGCAGTAAAAGTTGTAATGTTAAAAACATTTTGACAAAACTCAGCTTTTGAGTCAGAGGGAGGTCACTGAAGTCACAGAAACACTATCTGCAGAAAAATGCAAATGAATATCCCATAAAGCAAGCAGATATCTATGCAAAACGAATAGCACTTAAAACTTAAGAACAAATAACATAATAACTCACATTATCTTTTTTATCCACAATTTTCATAGGAGACCCAATAAAATGTTATGAGGATGCATCTGGCATCTAAAATTCACTATGAGACAGACCATGATGTATTTATGTTGCCTGTTACTGTGGCCAGTTTTTGAAGAAGGTCAATCCAGAGATGACATAAATGAAATCTAAATTATAATGGTCTACAGCTGCTTACACTTGGTGTGTCATATTGTTAGTGAAAGATCAGTGTAGTTCTATACACTTCAAACTTTTGATGTGCCTTTTTATTTATGCCTCCAGATGTGTAGTTTCATGGTAGTGGTTAAAACAATGAAAATTACTACTATATGATTGAGAATTGATAATCAAACAGCCCAGCTGAATAATTTCCTATAAGGAAATGGTGCTTTAATTCTGAGATGTTACTATGTGGTCATGTCAAAAGGGAAGCATTGTTTGGTCTTGTATGTCACGAATGCTGTGTGCAGTTAGACTCTCTTCTGATTTGGAGCATAAGGAAAACATGCAAACCAAATGGGTCATTATTAAATGTCTGTCACTCACATCCATTTTGTTGTTTTCTTTGAGAAGTGTAGCTAAGTGGCTCCAGAGAGGATGACGACAATATTAACTACAATACAGATGCACACAATTTTCACTTGCATCAACATATCTAAAACCAGACAAATAAGCAATGAGACAACCCTGCAAAATGCTTCAGGGCATCCAAGTTCACGTTAAAATGTGGAAAATAACCCTGCTTTTTTATCACTGTTTTTTTCTTACTGAAACAGGACAACTACCACACTGGGATGAATGTGTTCCAAAAGTTTTTGTTCAAACTGTCTCCATGATGTGGAATATCTCTTAAAGCACCACAGACACTTGTGTAACCAAGGCAGTTCATTGCAAGGCTTTTTTAAAATAGCATAGCATGAAACTCAAACTGTCAGTGCATAAATTACTGCTGCCTCGAGGCTGCAATAACTTATGCATCCTTGTATTCCCCCTCAAACACCTCCCGTTTCAAAGAGAAGTTCAGCTCTCCACTCCCACCCCCAGCTCTCCACCT
The DNA here is from genome assembly GCA_013400915.1 of Pardalotus punctatus. NCBI lineage: Eukaryota > Metazoa > Chordata > Aves > Passeriformes > Pardalotidae > Pardalotus > Pardalotus punctatus. The sequence goes on along the minus strand of VZTX01000016.1, from coordinate 177,118 downwards.
CTTTGTGGCAACCCTTACAAAGCCACTGAAAATCCACAGGCCTGCCCAAAGAACTGCGTTAACAAATGGCAGGGAAAACAAAACAGGGGGGTTCGGGGCTTTCCCTTCAAGAAATCTCTGCAAAAATGTTACTGCAATAATTATGTGTTTATATAACTCATTATTATTTGTCTACAGTCAGGCATAATCTGATTTTATTCCTTTAATAAAAACTTGATCTAATTTGAGATTATCACTGTCAGTTCATGGACAAACCCAAGTGATCGATAATGCCAGTACTACTGAGCAATAGGCAATTCTATCTACAGAGCAATTACTGACACCGGTGTAGTCAGCTGAAAGGCTTGATCTTGCTGAGCCAAACAATGTCAGGAGTCTGGCTTCTTTATTTTTCATATCCCTATTTTTGTTCTTTTTTTCTTTTTCATTCCCCTTAAAGAATAAAGCTTTATCTTGCTAATATAATATGTGCTAAACCACACCAACTGTAGACTAATATTTGCTCCTAAAATCATAATATCCCCTTTTATAAGCAGGGGGGGAAAAGCCAGTAAGAACTAAGATTGCAGCAAATAGCACTCTTTGATCTAGAAACACACTTACAATATCTTCAGTCTTAGCAGCAGATCATGACAGAATCCAGCCTATGATGGGGTTACGTGTATATAATGCTGGCAAAATAAATAAATTGCACTGAAACGATTTAATAATGCAGTTCTGACTTCAACTTATCAAATTAAATTCTTGATGAATTAATGCACATAGAATGAGGTCAATGTAATATACGACTGGCATTTTGTAAAAATGAGTGACAATTATGGATTCTTTGAAATATTTTAGATGGCTCAGCAGGACACAACATAACTGAAAATTACATTCAATAGATGAAATATATTGTTTAGATCACAACTCCCTCCAACATTTTAGTTTATTTGATGTATTCATCCATTATAACAACACATCCTTCAGTATTAACTACTCCGCTCATATTGAATTGAAGGCACCCAAGAGTTTTAACAAATACTTTCCCATGTTAATTCGGAGACTACATCATTATTTTTATATCACCAAGGGGATCACAGTATAAATTTACAAGGCCATATATAGCTACAAAAAAATTACAATATTATGTCCTTAGAGTGACCGGCATGAAACACTTTTGCTAAAAAAGACACCTGAACATGTCTGCATTATTTGCCATACTTATTTAATGGCTTCAGAGTGTCTAAAACATTCTAAGGTTCCCTCGGAAAATCTTTAATGACCATTGTCATGCATTTTCTTCCCCATTCTCTTCACTATGACTATGAGATCTAGACAGCTCAAGAACAGCTCAGAGCCACTATGTTAAGACTGCTTTGGACACCATGCCACAAGAACAGGAAAGGAGCAAAAAGGCTTTTCACCGAACGGTGGCCATTTCACCAAGCTAAGACAGAACAGCCAGAAGTGTCTTTTACTCTGCAAAGGGGAAAGACCTCAGTTAAATGGTCACAGCACATAGGTGCTGATTAAAAAATGCCACAACTGAACAAAGCAATTTGGATGTGTATTTGGCCTTGGGCAGGAGGGTTCAACGCACTGTGCAGAGTGGTCCTGCTGCTTTCTAACCCATTCTCAAGTACAGTTGGGCAGATTATCAAAATCTAAGCTACCAAAAATGAATTACTGCTCTTTTGAACATGAATATAGAGTGGAGAAATAACTCATAACTTGATGAACGGAAGAAGTGTTATAAAGATATTAGCACTTAATGCAAATAACAGTAGTCCTCATATCTAATATGCGCACAGCCCTGGCAATTCAGTGCATATTATCATTACTATCAGCATTGACAAACACATCCCCCAAGCAAACAACACCTCAGAAGCTCCTAAGAAACCTTACCAACCACTTCTTGGTCTCTGCTAACCTTTCCAGACTGCTGCTGGTATGTGCCAGCACAGCTCAGGGGTGCTCACAACTTGCCAAGCACTCACAGCTCCAGCACTGGGGCACAGGACAGCCCCAAGTTGTGTTTCCAGCACTCACAGCTCTGGCTGTGAAATTCCTCCCTTTCAGGTGTGTTGCAGCAGCCCGCACAGCTCACTGCTACCTTGCCAAAAGCACCTTATGAGGCCCCATCCCATTCACCTGGAAGGAGCACGGGTGTAACTTCACGTGCAAGTCCAGACTGCAGGGCACACCTGCATCATGGAACGGTGCCTGAGGAACCTGGACTAAACACTGGAGGAGAAACACTTCAGCATTAAAGGAGATTCTTTGCTGCTGTAAGAGATGACAACTCTGTTCAGTTTAACAAACTGAAGAGGGGCCCTGAATAAATGCTGCTAAGCTGTGCAAATCATTGACTGCTGATTTGTTTCCTTGGGCTGCTGACAACCAAGGTAAGTCAGAAATACTTACAAGTGCAAAGCAACAGTCTGTGAACATGATGAGCTCAGGCTAAGGAGGAATAAAACCTCAGGTCACCTTTCCCTCCCAATGATTCTTTGCATCATGAATCAAAGCAAAAGAGGTGGCCAGGAAAAGCTATGCATCTAGAGCTGAAGAAATGAATAATTACTTGTTACTGAGTATAAAATTCATGTCAGGAACTTTTCACTTTTTTTCTTTAGAGATTAATACTTAATCACTTCATGGAGCTATTTTTCATCCCACTGTACTATCATATCTTATATACCTCCTGAAATGCAGGCTCACAGCGCTGTCCTACTCTGAACTGCAGGAAGGAGAATTAAAAAAAGAAGAAAAAGAAGGTGTGATATTAAATGTCTCATGAGAAACCAGAGAAAAATCTATCTCCGTGAGAGAAAAATCTTTTAAATACTCCTTAACCTAAATACAATACGAGGTCATTTTACATGCTAGCTGAGTGGGTTTGTCACAAATGTATTCACATTTATTCTCCTTCTACAAAGCACTCAAGTCATCTTTATGCTTACTAAGACAGCTGGTATTTTCTGGAAAGAAAAAGGCATGTGGTCAAACTAGTTTGGTAAATTCTCTGAAGCCTGAAAGAAGAAAGTACATCTAAAAGGGCCAAGTGTCAGAGATGAAGGAAAGTACCAAAGCTATAACCAACGGATTCATTCATATAAGGCCCATGGCAAACATCTTTAAATAACTACCTTAAATGCAAAGTTTTGAAGTAATCCATTGTGACTTTCTTCAAAGGCTTGACTATTTTTCTAGGTGAAAAGGGAAATTCATGGTAAAATTTAAGGGAATTCTTGTGCAGGAGCATGAAAAACTTCTTTTCATTAGTAACCATGGCCATTGGCTTCCAGCATGACATTCCGCACATCTCTTAAGTCAAAGCTCACTGCGCTTTCAACTCAACAAAGGTATTTCCATACATGTAAGCAGACGAAGACCAGGTTGTTAACCTGCTGATCAGTACATCAAATCTTCCATCTGCAAAATGGGACTGGAACACCTTGCAAACCAACATTCACTCATTGCTGTTTGAGATCAAATGAAAATCACTTCAAAAGCACAAAGGCTTTAACAAAGCTAAATTCTTACACATCACTCACCCAGCATGATATAGTTCTGTATCAAAAGAAATTCAAAGTGCATATAAAGTCTCTCTTTTAGTAGTGAGAAAAGAACATGCATGTCATTGCTCAGCTGAGAAGATATTTTGGAGCATCTGAGGCCACTCTGTGATAGGAGAAGCTTTGGTTTACTGACTTGTTGAGATACTCCATTTTACTCATACATTTCTCAAGTACTGGAGAAATCTCCTTTGTGTTTGGTGTTTTTTACTACTTGCAATAATTATAGTTGCTCCATGAAGCCTCAACAGCCTGTGCTTATTCCACAGAAGTTCTTCAGCCGGTGAATGGTGCATTTGCCTGGGCTGAGAACCATCTTCTCACCATCACGTTGAGCTCTAAGAAGTGTGTAGTCTCTCACAGTGTACGTTGGGAACCTGTTCCCTCATTGTGAATAAGAAACAGCCCTTGTTCCATAAATACCAGGGGCCACCAGTAGCAGTTGTCACTCAGGCTAAGAAAGAACGATTTCTAGGTGAAGAAAGAAGCACAGGAAGAGCAAACACACAGTCAAGAGCTAGTGAAAGGTGATAACATTTGCAAACTTGTAAGAACACTACCATGCTAAATAGCTGCCACCTTAACTGCTCTAAGGAACAGGGTGTCGAAATGTCCTTCCTTTGGAAAATTTGTGATAACCAGAACATGCTACTCCACTGAAGTAGTCAACTCACATACTAACACAATGTTACACATCTCTTTTTCGTACACGAAAATTGCTTCATCTTGATTAAGCAACTTAATAGTGCTGCTTTTCTCAGTCCCACTGAAGACAGTACCAGCCCCCTTACCCAGACTTTAAGTCAGCAGGACAGTTTACTTCCACGGACAGAATTCACCAAGTTCCCTGGTGAAGCCAGCCTGCCTTTCTTGGAGCATCCATATGCCAAAGACACCAAAGACTTGCAGTTTTTAAAGCTGTGCTGCATATACAGATGCAAAATAATAAACTCAAGAAAAGTAACTTTCAGAAACTCCTGGATCCGTTGGGTAAAATGGATTAAATTAACTGGTTTGATAAAAATTTACCCTCAATCTTTTGCATGCAGGTTTTCTTTTCTACGGCCTTCCTTTCTAGTCTAAAAAGTCACATCTTCTTCCCTGGATCCACAAATTCCACCTTATCTCCTCTGGTTCCAAGCAAAGCCTCTCCATCACCTCTAAGGCTTGGCTTTGTGTCAAGTCCTTGTCTTTGCCTCAGAGCAAAAGGGCCAACAATGCTTCTCATGTATCTTTTCAGCCCCTTCCCCCTCCACCTGCACTTGGAAATTGTTGAAATGTTAGCTTTGTTTCAGGAGATCTGGGGAAGTGAGATTCTGACCATTTAAGCCTTGCTGCTGCCAGCATAAAATGAACTGAGAACAAAAGTGTCTGCCACTTAAATTACTTGTGCACACAATGAAAAAATTAAATGTTAAGGCTCTACCAAAAGTTGATAAAACATGCATATTTATGAAAAGATAAATATTTAAAGGCATGCATTTACCCAACTCAGTTTATAAATACAATCATTTGCAGACTTATCTCTAAGGCTTTGGCGAGTAGCAATGCTGCTGGTTCTCCTGTTTACTACAAAGAGATTCAGGGCCTCAGCTCCCAATCCTGAGGATTCTGGTTGCTTTCATTAGGACCACAAGGGTGGACACATCCTGCTTTAGACGTTCAGACATTATTTATCCCAAACCTGCTGATTCCTGCTCTGTATCCTGAATGTTCTGACTCGGGTTTACTACTTGATTTCACAAAAGGTCAAGTGAGATCTGACACTTTCTCAACCACAACTGGATTCACACTCACTGTGAGTGTGGATATGAGGATATCCTAGTACCCTTTTCATTATGAAGGGGCTGACACGCTTCCTTATCCTCAGAGGCTCCATGGAGAAAGACACAAATGTATTGCACATGTGCAGTTACTCCTCTGGCTGGAAAACACTGCTGACAGTAGTGTGTGTTCCAACAGCTTCAAGGGATGCTCAGGCATCGGGCCTGGGCATCTCAACACCAAACTGAACCCACTGTGTGTACACAACCCTTGGAAAGAGGCACAGAGATGCCATACAGAATATCCCCATGAACTCTGCTGTTGGTCTTAAGCTGCATCTTGCCAGCATGATACATCTCATGCTGGATGACTTTCAAAGTTGTTTCATTCCTCTTGTTCATAAGCTAGAAAAACGGTTTAAGTGATTACCAGGGGTAAGCTAAACAAATAGCAGTTAATGGGAAAGATCAGGAGAAAAATGCTCAAGGCTCTCAGTCCACCTAAAAACCGGCCAACATCCATTCTCCCACACAGGGTCTCAATGTTTGTTTGGGCAAGGATCAGTAAAAGGGCTTTCTTCTGTATCTGTGTACCACAGAGACCAAGATAAAAGGAGTCTGCATGAGACTTCAGAGATTTCAGAGGAAATAAATGGAAAGTGATTATCAAAAGCTAGATTTAACTGTTCAGGCTCAGATTACTCCCAAACACATTTAGGCAGTAAAATCAAACAGTAAAGCAATCCTGAAATATTTCAGTTAAGGTCCTGGCATGTTTCCTGAATAGAGCTTTGGTTCATACATTATACTCTTGAAAGCAATAAAACAATGTGCCCTAAATAAGTATGTCAAGGTTTGCCTCCTTGTGGAGGTAAATTACATAAATTTTATACAAACATCTCTAAGCAATATCTGTGACCTTCAACCCTTTATAAATACGAATTCTAGGCATTATAAGGTGGTAAAATAGCTCATTCCCAAAAGGCTGATAGTTAAGGAAACAGATAATTTTCCTATTGCATGTAAGTACATGAAGTATGATTGTTCTTTAAATCTAAATAATGGAGTCTCTATCATAAGGATCTTTGCACTGTGTGTGCTCTCTGCTGTAGCAGAGCAAGAAAACCTGAACCTACACCACATCCTTTCCAGCAAAGCCATGCAAAAGATGCCACAATTTGTGGCCATGCTGCAAGTTGTTTTTGACCCAGAAGAAAACTTCTGCATGGCAGTTACTGGGGCACATAATTCTTCAAATGCAGAGACCTGTGACACCTGCTCTTGTGACACGTGAGATCTTGCCAGGATTTTACTCCCTACTGTGCACTTCCCTCCATATAAAGAAGTGGGAAAGGAGAAGGAGACAGCTTTATCTACATATCTACCTAAATGCCAGCAATTGATACTGCCTGCATGTCATCCCCATGATCCTGGGCTGCTGTCCAAAACACTCCTGAAAAGAGCCAAAAAACTCAGAAGAATCAAGGTTTGCAGTGACCCTCCCTTTTTCTGTCACCTTTGGTGCTTTATAGGCTCCCAAGCAAGCTTGGTATGTTGCTTTATTCTTCACCGCAGACTGATATTTACAGAAGGAAATGTCAGAATTTTTAATCCTTTCATACTTTTGAAAGTGTAAGCAAAATACAACACATCAACCTCATAGTGCAACTGAGAAGAATTAAACAGGTATGAACATACCGGAAAACAAGAATTAGAATTTTAAAATGAACCAAGCCCATGTTTAATTCCGAGAAAACTGTAAGCCAGTGTTAATTCCTTTTTTCTTTATGTAAGAGATTCAGAGAAGTTTTTCAACTAGTTGAGTAACTCCCCTGCTCTGAAGAATAAACATATTAATGAACAGTTCAGCTATCGATTCTTTTGACATCTGACTGATCAGCAGGTGCTGAACTCAGGGTTTACTAATGCTGGTGTAGCTGCTACCACTCCTTCCATTTTCCCCTTCATTGAATAACGATGTTTATAAAGAAACTGAAACTTCCTGATATGCAGAAAGACAATACAGAGTTCAAGAAATGAGCTGGGTGGAAAGAGTTCATTTCACCTCTCTGATGATGGAAGGTGCTCATAAACAGGAGTCAGTAATTCAGTTAGTTTACATTCTTCATTGCTGTTTTCAGGAGAAAGGCACCAGAATCCAACATTCTAAAATCCCTCGGAATCCACCAAGTTCTAAGGCACAGTCCTTTTAGAGTCCATAAAAATTAATCTTACCCCACATTTTGAGAAAAAAATAAATTACATTCTACATACGAGTATTTTTAAGTGCAATTCTTATTTAATTTTTAAAAAATCCATCAATTCTGTAGAAGCTATAATGAGCCTGGTTCTACATATCACTTCTTTTATCAGCTCCAATCTCATTCTCCAGGGAAAGCAGCACAGAAGTGTCTTGTCCTTTGATAGCGATAGATAACTAACCTCATTTTGTAAAGGCAGAACTAAACAGAGTTGTTCTTTGTCTCCAGCAGAAGCAGTGAATCAGACCTCATTGCCTTGTACTGAACCCATTTTAGGGCAATTTGATGCCTTACATGTGATCATTGAAAAGCTTCCAGTTGTACCTCTTTTTTCTTTTTCCCCACTCTTTTCACCTGGTATTTCTTAATGCAACAGAGTATGAGGAGGTTTTATAGTTAGAAGAAATAGTATTGGCCATATTTTCTGAACCTGTATTTTCAGGCCTTCTGCATCCTTACATTCAGGTCAATTTTTTGTCTTTCTGTAGCAGTAAGGATTAAAGATGCAATTGGTTTTAAAGCAGGTATTTTCAACTCTCCTTAGCCAAATAACCTGGCACATTAGATTAACACTTCCCTGCCTCAGCCTTCATCACTGCTAGCCAATCAAAAAAAAAAAAGGGGAACAATAACCTTATTTATCAAGGCTTTTTTCCTTGATTTTATGTCTTCCTAGATACCTACTGATAGACTAAATCAAAACCAAATGACCGAAGAACTTCTGCTTTAGTGAGGGGCTTGGTTACAATGCCATGAAAAGTCTGTGATCTCTGTACCTCTGTACAGACTGAGCTGCCATTGAGTAGGAAGGCATTAAAAACACAGTCAGCCACTCTCCTGTCCTGTGATGACTCCTACGACCTGAAGAAGATGAAGACTTGATGCAAACCACAGAAATAACTTGGTGTGGTTTTGTTTAAATGATCTGCCTGACAGAAATCAGTGTCATTGTGCACAGTAGGTATGACAAATCAAAGTAACAGGAAAAAATGCCTGTGTTACATTGACAGATGGAAAGCGAACAATCTGTATAAAACTGTGTTTCTCTGGCAAAAATAAACCAAAATGTTACTTAACATTCTGAAATGTTTAATAATTTAAATAAACAAAAGCCTCAGTATTATAATCCACCATACCATTTTATAAACTAAAGCAGAAGTTTCACACTTTCAAGCAACAGTAAGATGATGATGAAAACCACAAGTTTACCTCTGCACACATTCACACCTGTGTTACTCCAGTTCACTGAATTCTGCAGAATATCTGATTTACAGTAAAGCAAGAGAAGAAACAGACCTGAAGATTGAAAATAAACCTGAGGGTTTTGATGAAACATAATCCTCAACATGCGATACCAAAGGTGACTTTCCTGACAAGTGCTACCCAAATTCTTAATAGCTTTCTGTATGCAACCTCACCTCATCTCATCTCGACATAATCTTAATTAGTCTTAGTTCTACTGCAGAGAATCCTACTGAGCCAGTTAGCACCACACAATTAATCAGATATTTTGCACATGTCACAGCAACCAACAGTGTCAACTTACCGGTGTGAGTTAATACAAACAGAAATCAACCCTGCCTTTTCCTTTCACATGAACTAAATGTGTGTGGCATAGAGTGAACATATGACTGTTTCTTCTACACACCACTTAGTGTCCTTACTTCCCTTAGCAGCCATTTCCTAAAGCATCATTACTCTGCAAAGCATGTTTTGGGGTTGTTTTTTTTCTGCTGGTACTAGGACAGAAATGTGATTTGGTATTTCTCTTAAATTTCTGTCTCTTCACAGAAGGATAAGTTTATCCACTAAAATTAGCAATGATAAGACATAATTCTTGCTGGTGAAATTAATGAATCTTACTTTTTTTCCCCTGTGTGCTTTAGCAGTTTTTAAGAAACTGAAATTTACACCATCACATAAATATACATTTGAGAGCACAATCTGCAGCAGTCATCTCATAGCAACAGAAAATATTATTTTATACTTAAGAATGTAAATATGTACAATGTACACACTAACTCAACTGATTAAAAGCTTCACCACCTATCTATGTAATTGTACATCTTAATTCTATTATATTGTTTGAGATTTATCTTTTGTGTCCACTGCAGGAGCAAACCTGAGGGGGAAACCATACAATTACATGACTTGATGGCAAAGAACAAAAAGAAAAGAATTTTACAAAGCTCAATTTTCGTAAGCTTAAACCAAAGGAGTTGAATAAAACCACAAGGAGGTTTACTCAGTTTTGTATGGCATCTGTAATATGCTGTGGTATTTATTAATAGTAAATGCAATGTTTAATACGTGGCAGTGTTTTGCTTCAGCGGAACACGGTAAAGCTACTTACAACAACAATTTAGTCCATAAATAATATTCAACACAAGAAAGAGTGGTCTAATATTTAGTGATTTCTCAGGTTCTCAGTGAGATTACAATCTTCTTAGAAAGGCACTATTTAAATGTTATTTTATTTCAGGAACTGACAATAAACTGCTTAACACCTTCTCTCCCCAGTGTTTGTGCCCCAAAGCAGTAAAGTACCGAAGACATGAATTATTAAAATTTGTGTCAGCTCCAGTGTTCGCATTTCTCAGCAAAGGAACATGTACAGTCCATTCACTGCCTGGCAGAAGCAGTCATTCTCCATTATCACTGTCTAAACTTCTGGGATTTTTTTTTTTTTTTGGGGTATTTGAAGGCCCATCACAAGAAACTGGTGAGCTTACTGGAACTGCCCAATGTTTCAGGTGCTGTCATACAGGATCACCACTCCCCAAACAAAGGAATCTAATGTCCATATCTCAGTACCTAATTGCCCTGCATCTCTCCCATAGTAAACTTCTTAATTTACTGTAATACTGGAAGAATTAAAACTCTGACAGGATGGCTAACAAGTTTCTATTAAGCAAACTAAACCAGCAGTAAGCGAGGCTAATAAATTGTTCTTTTTTTTCCTGTTTTAGCAGAGAGTAGCTATGCTACGCAAACAGCAGCAATGACGAAGGATAGATGTTGCAAATTTATCCAAAACAACTTAAAGCCCATCATCAAGCTACCTATATGTACTGATGCTTCTTCCATCCTAAAGACACAGCTGTCCTTTATCTTCTAGCCCTGTGCTATATTTTATAATCCTACCATGACCTTCACTGCCATCTAATTCAGATTTGTCACTCTGACACTTCATCAGAACGGCTGACACAACACAGGGCCAGCGTAACACCCAAGTGAGACACCACAGGTCCACAAGAGGATTTTGGGCAGTCATTGTAAGATTGTGAGTAAACTGTTCCAAAGGGATTAGCCATCATAATAAACTCATTATTAGACTGTGTCTACCTGTAGATTGTGCACACTGAGAACTGCAGATAAATGCAAGTTTGAAGCTGGAAGTGCCCCCTCCTCTGATTCCCATTGCTACCTCAGTCTGACAGTCATGTCATCTAGACAAGTTTCTAGAGATGATTTTTCCAGGTTAAAGTGCCCAATTTCTTGAATGACTGGTCAAATTCTTTCCAAAGCAAATTTTATTAGCCTTAATCATGGTAAGTTTCATCAGTCCTGGAACAAATGACATTTTACTTTATCACACACTTTAAGTTTATCATATTTGGCCACATCAAACCTTTCTTACTCAGACAAATGGCTTATTCACAGGAGCTTTCATTTAAAAGTGTACTAAGGCAGAAAGATGTATGGGCAGTGGTTTTACACGATTAAAGAAGTAATGGCATTCTTAACTTCTCCATACTTTCCTACTTGACCTCATAGCTAGTGTTTTTCAGTGCTAGAAATACTTGACATATCCAAACCACTCAGAAAATTCGAAACTCTTGGCATTCACCTAAGTCAGACTGAAAATTACTTTCTTTCAATATACAATTTTTTTATTTTTTAGTTGGGTTCTTAGTTGGGTGATGCTACTAATCTTCACTGTGAAAAGCACACCCACTGAAGACTTGATCCTTAACAATATGCAGTAGCCTAAGGAAATTTTATCATGGGAGCCAGGAACAGAATCTAAGCTTCTTTGTCTTTATTGAGATCCCTTTGATCGGAAGAATTTCTTGAAGCTGCAAATCATAAAGCTGGTGAGAAGGGCAGTGGCTTGTCTATTTGCTATAAAAAATGCTACCCAGGTGAAATCTTTAACAGAGCAAATTCTGTACACACAGAGCAGGCAGCAGCTGCAAGATTCTCCACAGAAAATGGTTTCTGATGTCTATATCTCTTTTTGACAGTATTTACTACATTTTCTGCTTATTAGTAATTAGCAATTGGCTTAAGTGTGAAAACACTGGTTTTAATATGTTTCTACTTAGTAAAACATAACTCTGATCATTTTTCGCATGTATCTCAATTTTCTCATCTCTGGAATGTGAGATATCTAGAGCATTTCTGCTCCAGCTGAGCCCTAAAGCATCTTTCACACCACATGCTTAGACCATTACTAATGTTTAGACATCTCCAGAGTGTATCTTAGCATGGATTGCCTTTGTCCAGGAGAAATGTGCATTGGTGTAAAGTGGTGTGGGATTTGCGATGTCACACACAGTGGAAGGTCCTGCTTATCAGCCTATTTCACAGTGCTGACTATTTATTTTGCAAGGACTCGAACACCCTGGCAAGTGCGGAGTCTGCAGCCCCGTGGAAACCAGCCATGCCAATTTGAATACTGACACTGCTAACACTATTCTCAGACAATCTCTTCAAAAATGATCAGAAATATGAAGATGCCTTCTTTTCATTTATCCACTCATTTTAGTTTCTTCAGAACAAACTTCTTTTCTAGGCCTGTCAGAATGTTCTACCTACACCCAGAAGGAAACTGGGCTGCAGGTACCAACACTGGTAGTACTTAGAGCAAGCTATGAAAGAGCAAAATCATTTGAAATGATGGTGCTTACCCCGTTCTGTGTCATAGAGGTACACAAACTTTTCCCACTTATAGTAAGTCAAGAGACTCAAGATGGCCCCTTTCAACGCCGGCCGCATCTGGATGACGAACTGCACATCTGCATCAGTGGGGAAGCTGGGTGTGATGAAGGACGTGTGAAGGGCTCCACAAAACGACGTCAGGGTGTTCATCGACATCTGGTCATAGAATCCAAAGATCGCATAAACTCCTCTGGAGAACTGTGAACAGACTAAGAAGGACAGACAAGGGTATTAAAATCTGAAATACAATGAATGCAATCAAACTTTCAAAGTGTATTTGAGGTAAGCCTTCTAACCATTCCTGAATTTTTTCTGTGTGATGCAGCAGATGGAGTGAATTAATGAGATAATATATACTAATTTCAGTGTAGCTGTAAATTGTACCAATTTTGTAACAATTACACTGGCCTGAACACATTTATTTTTGGTTGTGTTTTGTCCTATGTTACAACCCACTAAGCCCTCCTTACTCTTTAAAAATGAACATGGGATTACATTGCCTGTCTGTAAAATACCCTTCCTCCCTTGAGTAGCACCTTGAGAGCTCTGCGAGAAGCTACATGACAAATGTCAGGTCAGCGTAAAAGTCAGAATGTTAAAGTGTTGTTTTTCCTGGTATCCAAACTTGATTCCGATCTGATTCAAAGAGCTCTGGATGTTTTATTCCCTTACAGTCCACAACTCTGAAATCTCTGTGTGGTCATTTTCAGTGAGAAATTACAGTGGCTTCTTAACTGAGTGTTAAACTCCTTCAGAATCAGTTTGGAAAGTCTGTGGCTTATTATATGACAAGACAAATGAGGAGTAGATATTGTTGCTTCATGGATCTAAAGCTGATCTCCCTTAAGGTGAAGGCTTTTAGTTATTCACCATTCTGCTGTCCTGAGGAAACCATCTTGTAGCAGAAACGAATCAAAATGCAGACAAAGTTGGATTTTTTCACATGTACTTATCTGGGGAAACACATCATTATTTCCCACCCTTTACAGAGACTGAACAATGACCATTTTGGACAAAAATGAAAGTATTCCAGTTTATAAACATGGCCAGCTTCACGGGAGTTGCAAGAAAAAGAGTTTCTTTGTTGTTCAGCTCTGTAGGAAAAGTGCAAAATTCTTGTGACCTTGAGTTCTTTGCATGGAGGGAGTCCCCATGAGCGATAGTGAGGGAGCCTGGTCTGTGAAGTGCTGGGGCTCTGGATCACAAAAAGACTGTACAACTGCAATACAGCAGCACAGCAGCACTTCTAATCATACCATTAGCTGAACTGGAATGAGCAAGTCCCATTTGTAATGAGAAAAAGTTTCCCAGAGAAATGTTCATTCAATATTAACAATTTCACTTGTCAAGAGCTGGATTTAACAATTTTCAACCAGCCCCATTAAACACTTTTGCAAAAATGTTGCTCATTTAACTTCCTAAAAAGCGAGGGGAAGTAATCACCAGTAGGGAAGACATGACTTCTACAAAGAAATGCACAGCATTGTTACTTCTGAAAGTACCATCACGAAACATTTCCCACCATAAATGCTACCATTCAGGATCACTAAAAACTGTTAAAGCAATTTTCAAAAGAATTCTCCACAATATCAGCTCATTGACACAGCACCATGGAGAACATCTAAAATTGGCAGTCAGGTGTGAAAATTTGATTTTCTTCCTGGAGCTCCAAATTCAAAAACTAGAAATGCTGTTAAGGAGTTTCTTTAAGTATTTAAACCACTGTAAAACAGGACATGACCAGCTGTGGATACCAGCAGCAAATAACAGCTGGTGAGACACAGAAAGGAAATAAGAGGTGGTAATTTCTGAAAGGGAAGTTTGCAGAGGTTCTCAACCACAGGAAAGAAATGATCTAAAAGAAGTTATAATACAGTAACAATTTATTCCCAGAGGCATGACTGAGGAATTAAATACACTGTTTAAAAAGGCATTTTGTTAAACTATATACCAGCAGGATATAAAGCAGGAAAGCTACCATAAAAAATTATCTGCTATAGTAACAAACAAAAAGCATTAACTTAAAGGTGGAAAAAAGGGGAAAACAAAAATTGCATTAGAAAGTCTGGCAGTCTCCAAATCATTTAAATGGTGTGTAAACCTCTCTAATTCCATCGGAATAATCAGTGAAGTGGGATTAATGGAGCTGGGTGTCCTCACATTCATTGAGCCCGTACCTCACAGATCAGGCTTCTTTTACATATTTATTAATGACCTAGTTTACTAGTTTTTATGTAGATTCTGTACTGCAGAGAAAAGCAAGTATTCCAGGAAACATCCCTTCTTGCAACATAAACAAACATATTCTCAAAGGTCTCCTGATCCTAAAAACCCAGAATATTTCAAACAGTCCTGGATTCACCCATTATTACTTATCAGGTGTAAGACTCAGGAATACTTCTGAACAGTGACTCAAGTGAATTAAAATGTATTTTAATTGTAGATTGTGCTCATTTATGCAAAAAGCCCATCCTCAATTCGTGAGTAACCTGAGAAATAAACAGAGTCTGTGAACAACCTGACTAAGCAGGACGTTCTCCAAGTAACACCTCAGAGCCAACATGGAGCTGCTGCTCACACGGCGGCGAGAGCGTCTGATTTGGTCCTTCAGGTATTTGCAACTGTTTTTACTACTGGAGGATCACCAAAAATATCCTCTAACAAATGCAACTACTGCCCACTCTTATTTCCCCTGGTTCAGGTTTGTATTCACTGCAGATTTTAAAGATTAACCCTTCAATAGACTGTCTGTCTTCTGTTAGAAGCTTATTATTCCTGACTGTCTGTTCTGAATGCACTGTAGGATGCCAATTTAGTTTTACTGGCCCATTTAAAAGGCAAATAAACCTTTGTTTTTATAAGGAAAAGCTAAAAGGCCGACTATCCTGGTCCTCGGTGCTCATTTGCATTTTTGAGCACATAGTTTTGCTAAAATTTTGTAGCATTAGGTCTTTCACAGTTTGTGACCTAATCTGCTCTGTGATCAGATGAACCTATTGAATATCCATGAATCCACAGTCATATTGTTACTTGTTTTCCAAAAAACGAATGTGTAATTACAGTCTTTTTAATTACACTATTATTCTAACATCACTGAGCCACAAGAAAAATTTTAAAAATGGCTAAGCCTTAGCCTTAAGCTCTTTTTACAAACTACTTTCTGTTGACAATCGGAACAATCCTCATGTTTGAGTAAGAATTTTGGTATTTTTCCTTAATTAATCACAGTTGATTTATGTTTGTTTTTCCGTATTTGAAAAATGCAGATGGTCAAACATGTACTTTGGCTGTTAAAGAAATTATTTGGACAAGTCCTGATGCAACCTCATTCCTCAATAAAAATAGCAATTCTTTTGCTGAGGTATGAAATTGCTCTTAATTATGTGCACATCTGTTTCCAAGGACAGCACATAACCAAGCTGCTCTATAACCTGGTCTGAAAAAGTCTGAATGTCCAAAAATGAGAGAGAGAGGTCCTGAGCAGCAGTTAGCCAACTGGAGATCATGATAAGCCATTATTTCGGCATTAGGGGCAAGGCATTTATCAATCGAGATTTAACACTGGGCTTGTTCTCAGAGTGAGCTGCCACATGTCATCATGTCCAGTGATGGTATGGCAGAAGCCTGTGAATTCTCAAGCATATCAAGAGAAGATAAGAAACTTTCAGGTCATGACAGACTGGTGTTTCCTGCCGATGAAGGAAAATGCTCAGAGCCAGAGTGGAAACAGTGGTAAGCAGAATTTACTTTTAAAAAAGAAAAAAAATCCAAAAAATCCCCCAAACCAACCAACCAAAATGCAACTGAAGCCAAATAAATAAAAATCTAAGTTTCCGTACTGAATAGCAGCTGACCCATCCTAAGCATCAGTGCAACCCAAAGAACCCAGACTTCTGTTTTACTTGCATTTCCATCCTCCCTCCAGTCAAATCAGGCCCACCACGGAAACGTGCTAAGATCAACCAGATAAGATTTTTCTTCCACTCAGATGCCAGGAAGGCAGCAAGCCAGAATCTCAAAAGATGCCCCACTTCACACAAGTTATTAAATGTTCTATGTCTTTTTAGAATTTATTTTTGCCTTCTAATGGTATTCAGTTTTTCTATGTTTTAGTGACTGAGTATTCCTGACACAACAAGGTTGTACAGGCCCTGACATTTCTACTGTCTATTGCCTGGAAGCTAAAGTCAAAACTTCTCTAACACCTTTTTTTTTTTTTTCTTACTTCCAGCTCTTACTATAAACAACTGAAGCGTTACTAGGAACATTTACAAGTAGGTTTGGATTTTGCTTGTTTAAAGAAAAGATGTATAAAGCCAACAAAACAGAAATGTTAATGGTGGATTGTATTACACCATTTCCACGGAATATCATTAATGACTGAATTGTAAAAGCCAGCAGGATCCTCCCAGGTGTGGCACCCAGTGCACTTCTGCCCTGGATGCAACAACCGAGTAGTTTTGAAGTCAGAGGTTGGAGGTTACAATATCTCAGACACTATTCCTTCTCCATTACTCTTTTTACGAGCAATTTCCCCTTTGTCCATATAAATTTCTTATAAAGCAGGTCTGACAAAATTAACCTGTGACACAGGGGCACTGTCAGCCCGTTCCAGCGATCCTCCCACAGCTCTTTGGGAGGGAAGGCGCTGCAGGATCTCCATCTCAGCCGACACCGCACACAGCTCACACCAGTTCCTCAGCTTTGTGCTCTGTGTTTCCCTCAGCTGTGAAATAATTTTATTCCCTCCACTTCCTTCTGCCAATTGTCTTGGATTCCAGACAACTCTGCCTGGCAGCTTCAGCCAACAGACTAATGGGACTACTTTATAATGGAATAATATGCAGCCTATCTGAGAGCAGTTGCCATTTTCTAGGGCTCCATCCTGTGACTTCTTGCTATAATAAAGCAAGGGTTACCATTAACATTACCTCTTAGAGTAAGAATACAGACTAAATTTTAGGGAGACAGACAATGCCTCCACTGCTTTATTTTGCTTTCATTTTAATACACAGAATGAAAAGCAACAACTCTCTCTACCTTGAGCCCTGAGGAGATGAGCACAGCAGTGCCCCTGAATGCAGAATGAGCTACTTTCAGGGGGCTCCAGGCAATCAGACTTGAGAGCTTCCTTTAAAGATAAGCCCATCATATTAAAAAAATAAAATTAAGTGAACTGCATTTACCTATAGCCATTAAAACCATCTTTTACATTTTAATTAAGACATTTAATTCTGTCACGAAGAAAATATTGCTTAAAATTCAGGTGACAAAAGATGCATTTCTGAAAACAGATATTTCTGGATTAGTTAACCGAGAATATTCCTGAGGGCAGGAGGGAACCAAGGAAGCTACAACTTGAAATTCAATTCAAATCTTCCTGAGATATTGGCTATAACATGACTTCTCATCCTACCTAGAAAAGGATATGCCCTCACAAACATAAAAATACCCTCTGAAAACAAACAAAAAACCCCAACGCAAAACTTCACAGCAGAGCACAAAACAAAATAATGATTTACTCGTTACTTCACTTATGGCATCAGTTTTCTTAATGATATAACTGCAATGGTTTACCTAGTTATTTTTATAAAGAACTGCTCGGCTTGCTTCATTCTATCTAATGCTTTCTTCAAACACACACAGTTCCTTCAATTTGCATTTCTTTTTAGGAGAGCAAATAAAATAAAAACAGCACATTCAGGCACCAGGAGCAGGATATTATTAAATTGCAAATGAAAGGCATAAGGATTAATTCATTCATATTTTACAAACCATTTACTGGAAAGCAATTCAAAACACATGTTCAGATCCAAGCATCCCCAAACACTCTCTGGTCAAGACCATGATCAAGATTTGGTCACATTATCACAGCTCCATCACACATTGTAACAGGAGTATTTATTTCTTATTTGCTTTTCAGGACGACTTTGGAACCCCAATCCCAATTACAGTTCCTCGGTGCTGGGTGCTGCATAAACCCATCACCACAACCTTGGTTTCCCTCAGTGTGCCCAATTACTTATGACATACTTGACTCATTAAACTTCACACACTTTGGCTTTTATATATACAACTGCAGTCAAATAAAACCCTAACAATGTACATGAATTTGTTGTGCACAGGAGCTTCCCTTCACACTGAAACATTAGTGTGAATTTTATGAGCATATGAAAAATGCCACCTTGCAATGACAAAAAGAGGCCACTTAGGCTGTAGCAGTGCTGGCGGGAGCACCAGCAGCACCAAGCCTCACGCATGCCATGATGTCCATTAGCACAGCTCCAGCCAGCTAAAGGTAAACCAGGATCAAAACCTCTCTGGCCCAAACTGCCAGTTTGAGATATATGCAAAGGGAAGCTTTGGTATTTAAAAAACTAGCTAATACATCTTAAATGCCAATAAAAAGGGCATTCTTGAGTACCAAACTCTAAGACAGGCTGAATACAACCTTGATTTTACTGACAAAGCTGTGCTTAACTTTCTGAAAACTGTTCTGGTGTGAGCATGTACTGCAGGTAGCCTAAACAGCTTCCAACAGGCAATGCTCCTTGTGTTGCTATTTTGTACTCACTGTTTAGCTCCCAAGCTACTTCCAAACCAGTGATGGTGTAGAGTCTGAACTATCTCTGTTTTCAGGTTACTGGTCACAAAGCTAAAAAAATTTTTTTTTCTTCTGTAGAACCTTGCTAAAACTCAAGCAAAAAATGAGTCTTTTGTCCCACAAACACTCCAAATTATAGTGTATGTTTTTCATTGGAGGAAAAAAAAAGAAAAAGAAAAATCACTTGCCATTCAGAATCTCTGTATTTATGACTGATGGTGGAAGAAACCCAGGAGTCAAAGTCAATCTAGCCAATTTCCATGAAAAGTGTCAGCCTCTTATCAGGACCAAATTATAAAAAGATTTTGTTTACCTGGGATCCCTGTTGCAAACTGATTTTTTAAAAAAATACCATTGATTCTAGTACTATTAGAATATTCCTTTTGGAAGCCTGTGAGTCAGATAATCATGACTCATTTTGAAGTATAAACCACTGGATATGAAAGAAATAAAAAAGAGGTTTAAGCTTAAAATGGATTAAAGGTGAGAAAAGATATATATGTGTCATAAAAATCAACTGATTTTTTTTCTGGAAGATGATTTAAAAAACATGTTAGGTACTTAAGGACTATACTTAGTGCTGATCAGAATACTACATTATCTTCCTTGTGTCATTACAAGGTGGAGTTCACGCTCTCAGACCAGGCAGCACAATTTATAGCCAAGTTTTCTCTTCTTAAGCCCATCCTACCAATTCATGACCTTCTACTGTTAACAGATCACTCTTCATTCTGATCCCATCATCCCCACAAGCTGCTCACAGAAAGCACTTCCTTTAGTTTTAACAACATTAAACACATACCACACAGTTTTGAACAAAGAGCTTTTAAAAAGAAGATTTTGTAATACCATTGCAGAACCCTGATTTAAATGCTGTGGATTTGTGTTATTTTGACCTCTTCTGCTTTCTGCCTATGGAGGCCTTGACACCAAAGTAGATGCTTGCAGGAGAAGCAGCAAGAGGCTTCTCTTGGTGGACAGTTATTGGAGGAGCTGGAGAGAAATGGAAAGGCACCGGTTTCTGCCTTTCATGCCCTGGTGAAGAGATGTTTCTGCTCCGTTACTCCAGGGTGATCAATGCCTTGCCAACAGCAGCATGAGCAGCGCCAACACTGCTCCTGACTGCAGCTCCACCCTCCTGGATGCTTAAGATTTATGGCATGGGCGTCCCTCAGGTTCAGAGGGTGTTAGAGACTTAACGAGGGGATGTAAATCAGTTCATCGAGCTCTGCCCTTCCAGAAAAGCTTTAGCCTATCCTATACCCATAACCACACACTCCTTTCTCCACGAACCATGGGAGATGAGCTGACACCTGTGTGAGGGAGCCAGAGAACCTGGCAAAGCTTTCCCCAGCAGAATCTAAATATATTCACAGCAAACAACGATTCTTTGCGTTCTTCACGTCCTAGACTCCAACTCCTGTTTCGTGACTAATCTCTGCAGAAACATGGACAGTGTGCATGCAACACAAATATGTAACACTCACTCGAGTGAAATAACTTGTTTCCATCTGTTGCACCATTTGAAATGCTTTTAATTTAATCTCCCATGTCATGCCTGCCTGCTGTGATTACTGTGGATTGTAACTGTATCTCTTATTTTCTGAAGCAGTTTTTCTAAAAATGTTGGTCATAGGAAAATATAAAAACCCTTGTTCTTTCAAAAATTGCTCTGCTATAATACACTAGAAAATTTAGCAAAATTTATTTACAAACAGAAAATATACTCTATTAATATGCATATTCTAATACACACAGTGACATTAATGCTTCTGTAAGTATATTCAAAGCAATAAGAGTTCCACAAGCCATTAAGCACTCTGCCTTGGAACAAAAAGACGTGTTCAAAAAAGTGTTTTTAATATGAACTTGACAAGATGTGGTAGACCAGGGAGTACTCATGTCATTATTGGTACCTTCTTCAGAGATGATCTATCTTAACAATACTTTAAACAACAGACTAAGGGAAAGCAAGAGCTTTGTGGTATGAAGAAAAAAAGTAGATCACATCTACCAGAAAAAGGGCAGCGTTTTGCAGCTGAGGATGTTAGGCAGAATGCAGGGTTGAATCAAAGAGCAGCAGTTAAAGGCAACGCTGTGCCTCAGAGCTGTGAATCGGCTGCAGCGATCTCCAGCACCCCAGCACTCTGAAGGGATTTCTCATATCACTGGAACATCTCAGTATGGGGGAATTGAAAAGGCAGAGGCATATTATTAAATGTATGCTTGTTCAGCAGATCCTTCCCTAAGTGATTTCAGAAGTTGACTTCATTCTGGGCCACTGTGGTGAAAGGCAATAAATCAAAACAAGGCTCTGGCAGTGTGATGAAAGATGAGCTGAGTCTGCTGAGGTGGTGCCATTTACAGGCCTGTGGGGATATATTACACAGGATGAGCGAGAAGAGGCAAAGTGGCCGACACACCTGAAGCACTGAGTTGGGTAAAATTCACCAGGAGGTGAAGGTCACTGTAAAGGTTGTCCAAGGAGAAAGGGGATGTGAACGCCAAAACAGCAGCTGCGCAGGCAGCCTCCATCTCTGGAGAGTTTCCAGTTGGCTCTGTGTAAGCAGGGCATGGTGCTGGCTGACAGACAGCCCAGTGTACCCAAAGCAACAGCCCCTCACGCTTTCCTGGAGGCTCTGCAATGGTGTTCCAGCAAGCACCATCATCACTGCAAGTACATCCTGGACCAGTGGACTGCATTTCACATTTCTGTATCTCCTCCCCTGCTCTACTCAAAGTTCATGGGGCTATGCAATTCTCACCCTTGTGTCCCACTGCTGTCATTTTATCACTGAGAGGCTTCAGATCAGTTAATGCAGAAAGAGGACAGCTGTGAAAACTGGCTTCAGCAGTCACTGTAATTATTTGAAGATGCCCCCTAGGGGTCCCATAAAGCACCCACCAGCATCACTAGAGAAGTTCACATGGAATTCAGTGAGAACTGGACTAGAACTGAGAGACTTATTCACCCTGAAAGAGCAAACTACCGAAATGCCACATCAACATCCCAACTGCCTTTTCAAAAGCACAGTCCTATCTATTTTTGTTCCCAATATAATTTCTATCTACCTAACTCCAAAAAGTCGTTCTTGCTACCAGCCTCCTGGACCTTCATGATCACATCTGACAGTAATTCACAGGCCAGTACCCTCAGTAAGCCAGTGCCTTATTTACAGGGAACAAGAAGAATATTATTCTTTATAAATTATGCATAATCACTATTTATCAAGCTGGGTTAATTGGCACATAACAAAAGAGTTGTCTGGTGCACAGCTGAATAATGTGGAAGCCAAAATTGATGGAAATGGTACAGCAAAAGCCTGATTGTGAAAGAAAAATCACATTGCTACATGTTAATTCTTAACTGATTGCTGCCCTTTCAGAGGAGGAGCAGGAGGCCAAGAGAGGCAGACCTAGTTTGAAATTATTTGTTAATCTCAGAGGGTTTGGACACATTGTTATAGCTTTAAATACTGGTTTAAAGTCTGCTCTCGGCCACCTGCATAGTGAAATGTTAACACCGGGCAAATGCATTTTTTGTGCTCCATGAAATGCTGCTACATTCATAAGCAGAGAACAATCTCCCCAATCATCAGCAACAGCATGAGCCTGTGGTCTGCGGGGTATGTGTGATGCTGATGGAGAAGTGGGGCTCTTCCCACATCTTCACCTGACAGAGGAGAGCTAACTGCCTCACACCAACACCAGACTAGCAGCCCTTTGGCTCTTCTCGAGATCCTGGAAGTGCCCATCAGAGCCCTGGTGTGCCGTGAGACAGCGGCAGTGTGGGCAGCACTTGGCTTTCTCTGGAACACACACACCTGAAGAACCACAGCTCAGTTAACCTTGCTCTACATGCACAGAAGGTTTTACTAAATGTCCTACACCCTAGAACTCTGCGCACAAATTTAAGAACACGCTCAGGTGTTCTGATGGACACACACAGACTGAACCATGTGCTCCAGACACTGAATCGGAGCTGAGGGTCAAATTCCTACGGTGCTCACTCTGGTGGGAGGTTTCCCTTCCACAAGGGATTACAATCTAGCTGTAGCAGGGGTTGTCAGATGGTTTAGTTTGATTTACACCATTACACTTCTATACTTGTTTGGTCTCTTCTAACACGTACTAAAATCTCTCCTAGCAGTACAACACCTGCAAATCCATGACTTCAAAGAAGAGCCCTTCCTTCCCCCTCTCTCTCTCTCCGTTACAAGGAGAGTTAACAGAAAATGAGAAGACTCCTGTAACTTCCATTCCTGTGAATTAGAAACTCTTTTATACACAAACATAATCCAGGGCAAAGAACCCTCCTGTGATCTTACCATGTTTGTGGTCTCATCCACATAAATACAAATGGATGCAGAACCACAAATATTTTTTAAAAAATCTGGATTGCATTATTGCCAATTACAACTCCTCCCTATTGGAAACACGGTTAGCAAACATAAGCTTTCCTCTGAAAATATTCTGACACTTTAATAGAAGTATAAAAAAAATCATTCTCTCTGGCTTTTTACAAGAATTGTTAAATCTGCTAACAACTTGCTTGTACACACCAACAACTTCCAAGCATCCTGCAAAACTACTGAGTAAACTTAGAAGGGAGAGGAAAAATGAAGCAAGGGGAAGTCCAAAATAACACTGTTGCTGCTACTCTAGCCAAGACTTTTCTGGTTTTGGGAACAAGAATGATAATCCTTATGGCAGAAAATAAGTAAGAATTTGTAAAGAGCAATGCACTGTGGAACCTCCCCTCGGTAAGACAGTGCACCTCTCAGTCTTTGACATTCCATAAGGAATTATCCCAGTTAGGGGATATTGTTCAGTTGAGGAATGAGCAGATGAGCCTCCCCACGGGCACAAACACAACTGCACAACACCCAAACCAGCACAAAGCTGGCGGAAACAGCCTCAGAAGGGCAGGGGGTATCTCTAGGAGAGAAGTTCTGACATCCAATCTACCAAACAGCTCAACTGCAGCATTTTGGATGACAGACGACAATAAATTTCTCTGCCTTTTCTCCTGCTCCTCAAGCCCTGCAGTGAGCTGCAGGATGAGCTCTCTCCAGAAGACCATTGTCACCCTGAAGACCTGTCCCCTGCTGCTGGTCCCTTGTTTGCAGCACCACCTGTTCACGGAACCACGGGACAAACCTGCTAAGGACAGGAAGAACCGCAGTGAGAGATGGGACTGGGGAGAGTCACTGCCAGCTCTGGATGACACAACCAGGCTCGGCAGGCAGGGCAGCCCTGACTCACAGCAGGCACAGACACAGCGATGGGAGGAACCATTTCATGAACTCAATGAACTCGATTAATTTTTCAGCTGCCTTTCAAAAAAGCTTTTAAAAAATCGGCTTGCTATGCACAACAGAGCAGGAACTGATATGTGACTACAGTTAGAGACTGTAAATAATGCCTCACTTTAATTCAAATGAGCCCATGTCCTACCAAATAAAAGCTTACTAAATTTCTGCTTTACTAATTTCTTATAAAATAACTCAGAGTATCTTCCAGGTTTTATAGATTAATGATTCTGAATTTCAACTTGCAAGTTCCAGTGCCAGTTTCAGAGGAAATTAAAAATATTTGTCTCCTGTTAAAACCAGTGTCATAATCAAGAGAAGCATTCAGGTCATTCAGCAAAAAGCAGCTCATCGCAAAGTCAGGTTCCAAACCAGGAAACCTCTCTTTCTCTGCATCACACACGAATTCATCTGCTGTAATTCTATACTGCCTGAGCAGCAGGCAACAGAAAGGGCCATGATAATGTGCCCTTGTGCTTGATTCAACGGATACACTGCAGGAGCTGATATTGGGCTAGTGCTACTGAATTTTCTTCCTCTGATTTTCAAACTGACTCCCTGACAGGATCAAGCTTTTTAAAGAGTCCCATCAACAGACTATTTTTGGACTTGAAAATTTTGTAGGCCTTGAATAGATTTATTTGTTGAACTCAGGTAGTAAAGCTTTTCAGATAGATTAATGGACTAAGTGAAGTGTCTCTCCAGACTATAATAGGAGGCTTAAGAGACCTCATTTTCTAAGAAATGTCAGCTATAGGCACAGAAGACTTCTTTGTACTCTGACTTTCTCCATGTATTTTCCATTTGCACGAGCCAGTCCAAGCCCTCCTTCCCACTGGCAATGTTATCAGTGAGACAATACCTTTCTATAACAAAAATAGCACAGAAACTTGCATAAGAAAAATGAATTTGATAACAATAGAATGACTTTCTCATAATAATTTAATAAGTTGAAGACATGAAGATTTAAATCCTCCAGAAGAGCTGCATAAAAGGGATTGATGAATTCATCAGCTCTTCCAAGCTTCCCAAAGAAGCCCAGACAATATTTCTTACCTCCTGTTCTACAGATATCACCTAGAAAAGAAAAGCAGGCATTCAAGTCCCTCTATTATGCTATTCTTTGCCTCTGGGGCTAAACTCACTGTTGAATCTGCTGTAAGTAAATGTGACACATTTAAAAATATTCTGATTTGTTTCTAATATTTCCCATTAGAATAATATACCTGTAACGCCCTTTCTGGTTAGGAGCACAGTTCTGAACCCTGAAGGTACTGTGTGGACACACAGCAAGCAAGTGACCTTTATAGCTCTCCACCAAACCAAGAAAAGTCTGCAAAAACACAGCAGAAATGCAGACCCCGGCTATCACCAGTTTTAGTTAAGCACTGTCAGTATATTCCAGTATTTCAAAAAATCCTGAGACCTACACAAACAGTACCAAACCAAACTATGAACTCCACGGATTTAAAAATCATGGACTGCTCAAAATTTTTTATGGATTTAGCAGCATACTTTTACATAGAGTTCTTTCTCTTTTCTTTCTCTATTGTATAAATAAAAAGAAGACAAAGTGATGGGACTAACAAACACAGGAATGTAAGCCTGTAAGAAGTCAGCATTGCTGCCACTTACAAAAACAAATGGAAAAGAAAAACAAAAGTTTTTTCCCCTCTGGTTGACTATCATGTTGGTGCTATGAGCAAGGACAGCAGGAAATAATTTTACACATAGTATATGTAATCCATAAATTAATGCTGTCTCTTTAAGCACAGAACCTTTGGGATTTTATTGTTTTAATCTATGTTTGATCGAAATATTTCATTCCACCAAAATTATTGGGTTATACAAGGATTCGGTGATAGCCAGCTGATAGAGGCCTTCTCTTCACTCTGGAGGAATCAAATGAAAACTACACTGAACCCTTCCTCTTATTTTGTTGAGGAACTACAGGAACAGAGATTGACAGTAACAGGATAATTTAGTAGCCATGAATATATGGCTACACACTAGCTCCAAAACAAGCAAAGTATGATTTAATTTATGTTTTTAGGAAAAAAAAGGTCCCATAAAATCTACCCATGATACAGTAATTGAAAATCTTTCTAAACAGCACCAGCAAACACACCCAGGCTGTGCCCTAGAAGGAATTTTCAAACCATTTGGCCTCTTAGAAAGAAGTGCAATTTAACTCTTGACTCCAGATCCTTTTCTAAATTGTGGCTTCCCTTCACCTACTTGGTCCTATTCCTCTTCTCTTCCAGCACCCAAACCCATTCTCAAATAAAACATATCCTCTTATCACACAATTAACATTGAATAAAAACAAAAGTGGGAGAGTATTACTGGGAATAAAGAAAACTATGGAAACGCCACAATAAAAATACTTTCTTTTACCAAAAGGATGGTTCAAACAAATGTAAATAAATTCAGTATCTAGGATTTTCATGACTTCAGCTAAGCGGAATAAATGCGCTGGGTCAAGCCAATAAGTGAAACTAATCATGCTCTACAGAGCTGTAGTCTTCTGACGAGCCACGTTCTGAAGTCTCTTTCTAAAACTGTTGTATCTACAGAGTCCATTCAAACTTCCCAAATGACTGAGAGAATCCAAAGCACAGTCAGCTAATTAGAGCCAACAATGTGGGAAATGCAAGATAATTAAATCCTCTCCTAAAAGATTTATTTCTGAGTATCAGTTTTGGGAGACCAGGGGGAAGTGAGTGAGAAATTAATCTCACCCTGGAAAACTTAACTCAGCTTTGTGAGACTCTCCTCAGGAATAGAGCAGTAATATGGTGTTGCTTATTAAGAAACTGATCACAGTAATATTACACAAAGATACTGCTGCACTCATAATTTTAAAATTTTTGTCCTTGATATAAGCAGACATTGTCTGCACAAACAGAAGATGTGCATTTAATCCAAAACAGAATTGCAGTGAAAGAGAACAAACCCAAACCTGAAATAAAAGAAAAATATAAACAAAACCCAAGACTTCTTAAAAATAAGACTTGCCAACCACAAGAGGAAGGGTTCTTCCTCTAAAACAGCATAATCAGAGTTTTTGTGTTTAAAAATGGAATTGCTGCCCAAGATTAGAAAGGGCTACCTGAATGGATGACTCTGGAAGGATGGCTCAGGTGCAGCACTTGGGTGTGCGATTAACTAGATCTGAAAAATAACCAGTTATTTAAGCTAAGCAAGCCCACATGTTCTCACTCTCCTGAAAGGCAACAAAAGCCACCCCAAAGCAGACACTTGACTGACATCTAACACAGATTACACAGATTGCCTCTTGCAATGGATATTGCTACTCACAAAGAACAAAGCTGGGGCCTGAATTAGAATATCCACACAGTATTTTACACAGCTGAGCAGTCTGTTGAAAGGCAGGTTTGGACATTAGGGTGTCCAATTTCAACATCGAGCTCTCCAACAAGGTGTTAATGTCCTTATGGACAAGTGCACAGAGCACTGAAGAATATTAAATAAGGTCTTTTAGCTACAAGCCCTATACAAGCAACCTCTCAAATGACAATATCACCCTTTCTTATTTTTTCCTCTGCCATTCTTTTCTCAAGAATCTGGATAACCATCACAGGTAATCTTTATCACCACAATTGATCTTGTGTCTTTAAAAGACAAGCAGGACAGAAGCAGTCATACTGCAATTCCACAGAAGAATGAGGCAATTCTGCTTTGGGAAGGACACCTTTCCTTAGCACTCACAGGAAATTTTCCTCTTTACACTAAAGTGAGCTGTTGAAAATGTCACAGTTTTCCATAATTAAAAAAAGAGAGATTCATCACTGTACATTTCTTCACCCTCAAGCTGTCCTTTCTGCCAAGGAAGCCAGAAAGGCAAAGCTACCCAGCAAAAATACCGGCTTATCTCCTCCCAAGCTGGCTTTGTGAGTAACTTGACACTGCAGCTGAATAGTCAAACTCACATCCACGCTTTAATTAGAGGTAAGGGGAGCACCTACTGTTTGCATTTACAGTCTCTCTGGTTCGTGAGCAGCAGGAGCAGGTTCAGCCATCACAACTGCTCAGCTTGTGCTGCTCTGATGCATCGTTTCAGCAGGGGAACAATTAAACAGAGCCATTCACAGCTGAAGAGACCCCTAAATTTTGCCAAGTGTTTTATCCTTGCTACTGTATCTTGACAGCCACTGCACCACACAAATTATCAACAGAATCCATCTCTCTCTGCTGACAGCATGGGCGTGGGGGTGTCTATTCTCCCATGAACATGTAGGATATTTATTCCGCTAAGTCATCCACTTATGTAGAGAATGAGCAAACCCTGCCTCATAAGAGGAAATTAAATTTTAGGAGAAATTTAAGAATAAAACATCATCAATTAAAGTGGTGGTATTAGAACAGCTCCATTGCAGAGACTGAGACAAAGGAAAAGCAAGCAGAAGGAAGCAGACAGAGAAAAAGTGGCTTGCTAGGATCTGAAAAACCAATGACAAGAGATGCTCAAAAGAAGCCTTTTCTTGGTTACAAATATTACAGGTTAAGAAAAAATCTCAGATATGAAGGAAAAGAAAGAAAGAACAAGCGAAAAAAACTATTTTCCTATTCAGGAAATTGATAGTTCATGCTGTAAAAAATCTGGAATTATGGTAAAAAATATTCCACTTGAAAGCTATCACAGGTAATGTAAGCTGAGGAAGAATATGACTCTGGCAACTGAAGAACACACAAATTCATAGCAAATTTGTAAACATTTTTATACACTCTTCTGCCAAAAAGAACTGCTAAATACCATTTTAAGAACCTCAGTGATACAGATCTGCTTCCATGTGGCATGGTAAGTCAATCTACACCAGCTGGAACAACCTGGACCTATGTATTTTATGAAACCTTAAATGCAGTTATTTAATAAATTTGCCACAATTGCAAATATACTTTATAACACACCGAAGCATTCTACTGTTACTTCTGTCACCACTGTGTACTACTGAAGTTATGTTCAATGTACCAATAAGTCCAGGTAAATACAGGGAATGTCTGCTCTCAGGACAGCAGCTGGAGGCAATGGTGTTATTTCAGATACAAACAAGTAAGCACGAGCAAAACTAAAATAAAAATGCTCTGAGCACTTTAATCTATTTTCAATTGCACATGACTAGAGAAAGACAATGGAAATTTTCAAGCATGGTACTTAAAAATCAATCTAACCTTTATTTAATGATTACACTTTTTCTAAATATGAATCTTCAAATGCACACCAACGTATCAATGAAAGAGCACATCCCCTAAAATGTGAGAGGGGCTTTTATTTCAGCTTTTGGGGCTCTAACTCATTTGAGTTAGAAGAACAGATTGTTCCACAGCCAACGGGCCATCTGCTGACCTTGTCTCCAGTGAATCCCACGGCAAAAGACATTGTGACGGAACAACCCAGGCAAGTGGGATACACACCATTAAGTAAGCGACAGAATGAAGAATGGAAAACTTTCGAGGGTAACTGTAAACAAACACCATCACTGCATTGGTGCATTTTTTTAAAACAAAAAAATGAGAAAGATGAAGGTATTTGCTCTGAAGCCAGAAGGCTACTACTGTTTCCACGGCAAACAGGGCTTGCCTCAAGGTTTTCTTTGATTTTAAACCAAAACTGTGGTAATAGAGTACACTTAAATAGTCTCTTTTCTATCTGCAACTTCTAAGAAGTCCTTTACTCTTTTAATAAAACAAAATGTTCTTCACTTCCACAGCAGAAGATTGTTTAAACAAGTGAGTACCCATTGGAGTTTTGTTGTGTCACCTCATTTCAACATAAACTCGTTAACTGGTTGTTTCTAACGAAGGTACTTTAATATTTTCAGAGTCTGATGCTCCCTTCTGTATTCCTTCAAGTAACTTTTAATACTTTTGAATTAGGGTAAGAAAAGTCAATGCAGACACTGCCTGCAAGGACATATAATTCAGTGTATCATTTCATAACCCAGCTGTCAACAGAGACAACATTTTTATAATCCATGTATTGTATGCGTGCCAGTATGAGATGAATAGTCCTGTAACTATAATCAATACCGTTCATTCAAACAACTGGCAGCAGCATTTCAGACAACTGGCAATTTCATCAGTTTCACTGGGCTGCCCAAAAATAAACAGCTTGAGAGGGATGAATGATCTCTGTGGTTATCTATAAATAATACTAATCTCAGTCATTTGTTTCAGGGGGTTCATCACTGGGAGCTGCAGAAGTCTCATATCAGTGCAGAAGGCATGGCAGCCTTCAAGAAACTAAAGAAATGCTGATGAATTTTACTGTTGGCTTTTCATTCACACAGTTACTGTATTTACATACAGGCTCCACTGAAAGCTCCAGGATCCCTCCCGTGCTTCAGCAGTTCCAGCTTTGCAGGGAACTCACACGATCTCAAGGACTGGTAAACATCTCAAAAGTCAAACTGGATTCACAGAGAGCTCCAGTGATCTGAGCAAACCCAGCCTGGGTAGTGACTTACACCAATGTCACCCCCAAGGGAACGTGAGCAAGTTTAGGGTTTTTAACTTCTTCAGTGTGAAACTTGCCCACTCTCAAAAGAGTTTTTGAGAGTAAAATAAACCAAACAGCTCCATGTGAGTGAGACTAACACAGAGGCTGATGGGCACGAGGTGAACCCAGGCAGACGGGGAACAGAAGGCACCATTCACAGGCCTGTTTGCTGTCTCTGGGAAGTGAAATAGCTCTTTTAAAAAAAAAAGAAAATTATACTCTATCTGCTCCTATCTATCAAAGCAAAGCAAAACCAGAGAAAAAGGAATAAAGACAGCTGACTAAAGGGAAAAACCACATCCCTGTGGAGCACAGATCCCAAAGAAAGCTTCCAAAGCCCTGAAGTGAAAAAGATCCAATTGCTCTGGTTGTAGAGACTCTCTCCCTGGCAGCCTTGCTGGGCTGTGGGCAGCACTGCAACACCAGTGCTGCCCAGCACCTGACCCTGCACACTGCGGGGTCACCAGCCCTGGGCTGCTTCACATATCTCCTGCAGGAAAATCTCCTAACCACCGGGAATTCTTACTAGGTTTTCTACCCTATTTCAACATTAGGAATTACAAGATGCCTGGTGTGCTCTCGAGGGAAAACAGAGGAAAGATCAGCTCTCCCAAGGACCTAGAGGCTGGCACTCCTTGGCTTCCAGGGAGGATTTGTGGAGCCATGAGCCACCACTGCAGAGAGCTCAATACAGCACCGGACTGCAGCAATTCTTTTCTGCAGATATCATGAATGGGAGCCAAGGCCATCACCTCAGCTCCCTCACACAGAGTGCAATGCTCCGAAGAAACTCCATCAGATGAGCTCTGCAGAGCGCCCAAGCCCTCTGAATACAGTCAGAGCAGGAAGCAACAGCTCATCTGTGTGCACCGTGCTAACCAAACTGCTGCTGCACCAAGCTTCCGAAGTCACATAGTTCCATCTACAGCCAAAAATCATCACTTTTCACTCTTAAAGCCTGTTGCTCGGAAAATTTATATCCTGGCAATTAAAACGATCTTCAACTTGTAGCATTATCCAAATTACAAGCTTATTGCCAGTTTAATGACAACCAGCACGCCCAGCCACACCAAGCCAGCATTGCAGTGGGATGTTCCCAGCGTAACAGCCAACAGCAAAAAGATTAATGGCACCAACTTCTCTGAAAAGAGAACACTCCCTTACCAGCAGACAAACAGGGAAACCTCACAACCCAGTGGGTGCCTCTACACCTCTGAGAAATGAGGCAGGCTGTGGCTGTTTTAAAATGAAAGCCTTGATTTTATTGTTAAAGTTGTCTGCAGGACATTCATAAAGAAAAGCCAGCTTTTAAGAAAGGATGAATTTACCAAGCTGCACATCTTTATTGCTTTGATCATCAATATTTTAAAGTTACTACTTTTTATTCTATATTGGCAGTAAATCTCTACACACTTTAAGTGTAATCATCACAGCACAACATGATACACTTCTCCTGGAGATTTAAAGCTGGACTCAGTCAAAAAACCACCTGAACCGGGCAGGAGGATGGCTAAACTGGTAAAACAGTCTCTCGGTTTCAGGTAAGTGATTAGGTAGCAGCATGCACTGTCATTAACCTGAAGTCCCTAACGAGAGCTTAAATGAACAGTTGTAAGTGGACGCAGGCCTTTGTGCGGGAGCTGCGCTCCTGCCGCGGGCACTAATTGACCCTTGGCTGGCAGGCTCAGCGGAGAAGGCTGGAGCAGCAGGACCTGCAGGCCCTTCTCTGTCATGCAGAACAAAGTCACAGTCCTGATTATCCAGAAGGTTTGATCTTAATGCTCTACACTTCTATAGCTTCTTTCATCCAGGAATGAGGCAGGCAGGATAGCAGAGACTGTCAAACTGCTTCTGCCCTTCCCACACCCACTGTGCAGAAGGAGGTCTCCTGTCTTTGGAGTTTTCAGACACTTTTTGTAAGCGTACTCCATGCACATTGAATTACAGAGCTGAATTTCTGAGAAACTGAAATGATTCATACCTCATACATAGCTTCACCCAGACTTCTTGAAAACACAATTGATTTTGATTTTAATCCCCTTATAGAGAATGTTGCTGTAAACTGAAATCAACCCAACATATACAAGAAATATACTGGGCTGATATCATCAGTTTTAGAGACAACATAGTAGAAAGTAGAATTTTGTCTAGAAAGATGCCATTTTAAAATTCACGTGGAGATCCTGACTAAGGCAGAGTACTCCAGAGCAGCAGATTCTGGAATCAATTAACAAAACAATTCTTATTAACACAGGGAATCTCCAGACAGTACCAAGGAAGCACAGAATCTTTGCAGAAAAGCCCACAAGGAAAATACACTTTAATATCAAATTGTATCCTCCAGCATACACAGAGATTGCCTCAAATCTCAAATGCATCTTATGTGAAACAGGGGCTAGCACTGCAGAACAACACAATAAGAATTTAAGACAGGAAGTGCAGATAATTTATCTAAATAAAGCTTCCAGGAGAGTAACTGATTTATGTTGATGCTGATCCAAGCTGGAACCTGACCAGGATGCAGGAGTTAGCAGCATCACTACCCACAATAGATTGCCTATTTATGAAAAACAACAGGGTGTTTTTACAGATGAAAATAAATTAAAATGTTAGCTTTATGCTTCTGTCAAAAGACCCTGTTCTGCCAGAGATCTGTTCTTGAACTCTCTCTAGAACGACTCAGAAAAAGGTGCCACGTTTTCCAGTCAAGACTATCACTATTCATGCAAGCACCTCAGAGGCACAATGAGTTAAATTTCACCGAAGAGTCTATGGTCTTTAATGTCACACAGCCTCTATTCATAAAAGAATTGCAAAATCCATAAACTGAAGCAGAGAAAAGTAGTGAAAGCTTCACAGTTACAAAAAATATACATGTAGTGGGGAATGGGAAAAAACAGGAAATCTAAAGTAGACATGGTATAAGTGACTTCTGCGAAAAGCAGGGTCAGCACTTTCTGCTGGAGACTATTTGATTTACACTATTTTGTTTCAATTGAAAAACAAAATCTTTCCTTGGCAGATTCTGCTCTACACAGTCTATTACAGATACTTCTGAGATACCCAGCATCATTTATAAAGGGACACTTATTACTGCTGAACGTGATCATTTTGCTAAATTTCCCAAAGTTCCAGAAGGAAATATGTGCAATACAACACAAGGGTGTATTCAGTCAGCTGCTGAAGTCGAGAGTCTGGACAACCTGCGCAGCCCTGGAGGAAAGGTGAGCCAGGAATACCCCATGGGGGACCACTCTGCTTTTAGTCTTTACCAACTTCACAGAGCTACTCCAAATTTACCCTGCTGTAAATCATGTCAGAGGAAGACCCCAGTATGTATCTTGACAGCCCCGATTTATTCGAATGGGATACAGAAGCTTTTTTTTTTTGTCTTTTTTGAGGGTAGAACAACGAAGCACTACAACACCAAGTCCCAGTGGCCATTGCAGATACACGTAACCATCACCACTTGCAATTTCTTTTTGTGTTATATAGAACAAAGTAACTGGCAGCAAAGCACACCTGATGCATACGAACACACATCTTTGAAACAGGACTCTGCAGTTGCAGAAACCTTCACAACATTTACTACCCTCTGCATGTTGTAAAGATACACTGATCCATGCTTTAAGGCAGCTTCTGCACCCAGAGTGCCAAACTGGAGTAGTGGAAAACTTCAGGAGGGTTAACTGGTCTCATTTTGATCAATTTTAGGCTTATCTCACTGCCTCTCCAGGTAATAAAGTAAATTGCCTGTAGATGGTGTGGAAAGACATGCTATACATACTTTAACTGACAAAAGTCATCTATCCATAAAATCCATCACAAGCAGTTTGAACTCTATACCCTGAAATAAAGCAGACAACTTCTTCCAAATCACACACAATTTTATATTCACGCCCCTCATCTATATGTCGTTATAAAAATTGAGCAGAACAGGTGCTTTTACACCAAAAAAAGCAGATTCACCCCTGCAGAAACATCTTGCGAACTTGGATAAGCTTCACCAAATTGGTTTAACCAGGAAAAAAATGCACAAAACAGAAATCATCATTTGCAAAACAAAATGTTTGGCTTCAACTGAGGCGGAGTAATTTTTAAAACAATCTGAAACTATTAAAAAAAGCTTTTATTTTTAATTCTCTGATATTCTGGTTGATCCCAATCTAAATCTTTAGACCCTTTTTGGAACTACATCTGAAATGAAAGATTAGCAAGTCACATAGTTCCCATCATTTCCCATCAGGATATTCTGGGATATACAATTAGTTTCTGGGATGCACAGCGGGATAATGGTTCTATAGCGGAATTAGGTCTGAGCTGGCCGAGGCATTCAATATAAATATATAAAAACTATCGTTAGTCATGGGAATCACTCTGCTGACATGGCTGAAATAAGAAAGAAATAGGATTAGCTGGCACAGTATGATCATGTACCTTTTTTCTCTTTAGCACTATTTTCTATTCATCAAGAAGTCATAAGCAAATAGGCACAAAAAGCAGTGTTTTAAAAAAGAAATTCAGAGTTGGATAGTAGGTATTATGCAGAATGTTTGCTCATTCAGCATTCCCTTAGGTCCAAGGGATTTTCACATATTCCACAACAGCAGTGAAGCCACTCTGGAGACGCTACTTGACCACTGCACAAACACTTCAGAGAAAGATGGGTGAGTACATTAAACTTGCTAGACAATTTAGAATCCCCCTAACAGTTTTGATTCAATGCAGGGTTAGACTTGGGGTCAGTCCTTTGCAAATCAATAGACACTAATTAGCTCTCATTTAACTGCTGGGAAAAAAAGAATGCATGTGAACTTGAGTTTTCTGACCAGCAGACTTCATTAGAATTCAAACTTGGTGACACAAGTGGTAAAGTCTGAGAAGGCAAAATCTCTGTATTTGGTAAAAATAAGTGTCTCACCATGTTTTCCTGCAGAGAGACTACAAAAAGTTCATTACCTGAAAAAACCCATTACTACTTCTCCCCCAGCCATGTTCCCCACTGCAGCTCCCCCACAGAAGAAAAGCACAAGTGACAATGACAGCCACCAAAAAGTTTTAGGGAATTTAGCACGCACAGCAGAGCACAAAGACAAATCAAGATGTGTGTCATGATGTAGCAACCCTGTGATCCACAAGACCTGATCCATGTTCACTAAGCAGGCTGCAGCACCTATCTCGGACTAAGATCTCTGAAATGGAAATGAGACAAAGAAATCACGGGAGGCAGCAACCCCTGAAATGCACTGCTGCACATCTCTGGGAAAAGCTGGCAGCTGTGAGATACTGATTACAGCACGTTTTACACACCTCACTGGGAGAAATCAACAGAGAGCAGCACTTCTGTAAAGACAGGTCTTTCTCCCATCACTCAAACAAGCAGTCTGAGTGTGGGGTCAGATCGGCAAGAACTGGGCACATGCAGTGCTGCAGTACTATGGACCATACCTATTATAAAGACCCAAAGGGCATAGGAGACAAAAAACTTTCCAATATTAAATTTCCTTTCTCTCCAATCAGGTAAAGAGCTGAAAATTCCTCCTTTTCCAGGTGACAGATGGGGTTGCTGTACAGCTGCAACACATGTTCTCCCAGGTCCATCAGTGGGAATGAACATCTTCTTACAGCAAGGACAGCAAGTCTGAAATTGCCAATTTCAATTCACCTTTCAATAGGATCAAAAGGAGACTGGCTTTGGTGGGGATTTTTTTGGTTTTGCATTTTATTGGTTGTTGTTTGGTTTGAATTTTTTTTTTAAGAAATGGAAGAAGTGATCAATAAATTGAAGAAGGTGCTGTTAGCCTAAGCTCTCTGAGTTTTTCACCAAAAACAGCCATGTAACACCTGTCAGATACAGGTAAATTTTATTATCCTTGTACAAGAGATAGCAAAACTGTGCTACCAAAAGGACAAACTGACTTACTCCAAATCATGCTACTAGCCACCAGAGGATTCCATCATTTTCCAAGTTCAGCCCCTTTACCAGATAGGCTGGGCCCAAATGCTTGATGTTTGCACGTGACAAAACTACCCATGGTGCAATCAGCAAGCACAATTACACACATCAGCACAGGAGAAAGACGTGTGAAAATAATGAACTATAATGAACTAAATGCACTGAGTATGCGCAGGCTATATACCATCAGTGACTCCCTATATCTTACCCAGATAGCTGCATATAATTTTAAAGACAGTCCTTTCACCAAAAGAGTCTCAAGCCAGTGAAGGCCCCATCCTGCCCTGCATCTTTTTAAAATTCTTAATCAGAATTTCAGACATTACATTTGAATGAACTCCTGCAAATACCAGCCCAACACAAGGGCAGGACCAAGCATCCAAAGCTAATTGCTTAAGTTACGAGTGGTCTGAAAGCAAACACATAAATTGCACTTGAAACAAACCAAGCAAAAAAACTTTCAGCATATCTGAAATGTCCAAACAGCCTGGCAAAATAATTACACACAAGTGACCAGATAGGTCACTCCATTCCAGCAGAAGAGTGCTCACCTGGGCTATTATCCATTCCAGGGGAGCAATTCTCCCTTCCTACAAGTGCCTGGGCAAGTTATCCACAGCACTGTGTCACTGCAGATTGATCCTCATGCATAAGGACTTCTGTGCCTCCTGTGCAGTGTTTGTGTCAGGGCTGCCCATTGCCACTTGCTATTTTAAAAACAGTTAAGATGATAAAACAGATTCAGAGCCTCAGACACAATGGGAGGGATATGCAGGAATGACTGCTCAGTGCATTCATTGACATAACTTGTTCCTACATTCAGTCTCTCTCTTTACACAGAAACCCTATCACCCGTTTCTCTCTTGCTCTGTGCATATATGATAGCTTCACCACTAATAGTGACATCTTTGTAAGATAACTCACTGCCTTTGAATATTTCACATGTTGCTGTGCATTAATAAATGAACTCTGCATTCTCTATCTGGTGATACAGAAATATCTCCAAACTTTCCAACACAGCCAGCCCAGAGTGTGCACTGTGGGGCTGTGTGGTAGTTATTACTGCCCAGCCACAATGACTACGAACAGCAGAACTGGAGTGTCTGCTCTGGAGTCTCCATCAGATGACAGCACATGACAAACTCAAAGATTATTTCAAATTTGAAGTTTCAAAGGCATCTGATATTCTGAAGATCAACATAATATAAAGCAGTGAATACAACAGAGGGAAGCCTCCCTCTGGCTCTGACAGAAAATAAAACACATATATATATTTAGAAGAAAAGAATCCCTACGGATGAAATTTGGAAATTGCTTCACTGCAGCAATCATCAGTTTCACAGGAAGTGGTTTAATCTAGACCAATAATTTCTAAATTTTTATTTTTAGATCACCACATTGTTCCAGTGGAAGAACAAGCCTTCATATAGCAAACCTCCTGACAATACAGAGCTTTTAGGCTGCCTTATGAGCTTCCTTAGAAAGGGGGTCATGGCCTTCCAGTGATCCCTGCTGTCCAGCAGCATAGAAAGTACTGCTCTCAGGCTGTAACTCAAATGCCCAATATACCAATTCACATAACACCTTCCTCACAACAAACGAACACAGGTTTTCAATTATATAGGTTGGCTTGGTTTGCAATGAACTATGAAACCAAACTGTTGCTGTTTTAAAAATAGCATATTCTAAAACATTTTGAGGATGCCAAACTAAATCAAAATTAGCATTCTAAAACTGGTAATGACAAAATATGTACTTTAAATGGAAAATGTTAAATCAATGGTTTGTGACAATAAAGAAACACTGAAAATACATCAGCTCCCTCATTTCACACCTTCTTGCATAACAGTCCTACACTGGCAGTAGGATGGCCTCCCACCTCCCAGACACTGAACACAGTGAACCCAGAGGAAAGAAACCCACTGTTTTCTGCGGCTCTTGGACAAACTCCCTAGTCAGCCTTCAACAAAACTATGGGGCTTTTTTGTTGTTAAAAGCTTCTGTCACAGGCTTGTTTCCCATCATGGCATTTCCACTTCCTCCCAGAGACAAGCTACAGCTGCTACAGATTTCATGGGAAGGTGTAGTTAATCAGTAGCTCCCCAACCCATCCTAATAGCCCCATGAGACCTCCACCCCCAGTGCTATATAAGAAAAGTGATAATTTCATGTCTGCATCTGCACAAAATCTTTCCAAAATTAAACAATTAAATGGTGCTCTTTACCATGCTTTACTCTCTATTCATTTGGCAAACTCAGAGTTTTTCAAAAAAGTCTCCATCCATACAAGATATTTTTTTCATCTCTATTGTGACAAGATTATGTATGTAGCAGAGGACAGAAAGGAGAGTCATCTTATTTTAAAATTAAGAAATAATAAAAACCAGTTTGAAAGTGGTATGGTTCCTTCTGCTAACACTGAGATCACATTGAGTTTAATGACAAATCATCTGCTCTACCATGAAGTGGAAACAAACTTTGGTTGGAACACACCTTCCATGTTTCAACCTAGACCCAATACTGCAAAAGCTTTGACCCTTAAACTGAAGCCAACTGCTTTTCTTGGTCATACAGCAGTAACAGATGATACTTGAGCAGATTCTGCAGCAAAAAAGGCATTTTCAGTGATCTGTAATAAGTAGTGTAGAAAGCACATTTCCAGGTGTTTTACCACAGAACACTGCAGAAACCAGAGCGCATTCCACATTGGGAGAGTTTAGGCATCTCCCCTGTGCTCGCTGCTCCTGCAAACCACCCGTACCCAGCCCAAACTTGGCAAGACTCTCAGAGACACATGCTTATGCTGTTGGCAGAAGGGAGCTGACCACTTGCAGCATCAGTGTCCTTTGCCAGCTGGCCAAAGAGCACACAGATGCAAGGGAAGCAAATTATCTGCCCACTGGCAAAAAGAAATGCTGAACAGCACCTAAAGGAAAAGCGCGTGTATGCACGTGTGCACGAGTGAGGGTGCGTGTGAGCAAACACCCCCACACCTGTGCCTTGGGAAAGGGAGTAACACAGCTGAACTGCAAAAACTGCCTGCTACTAGTCCTGAGGTATCGTTTTCTGCAACACTCTCGCAGCAATGAACAGGCACTTTTTCCATTAAAATCTTCCAAGTTGAATTTTTAAACATAAGGGCTGCAAGGATGCTACAGGAAATTTTTATAAGTAAGTCTGAAATCAGACCCCTTCAAGAAACTACCTGTACAACCACTTATAGGATTTTAGCAGCCTAAGGTTAGCATGTCTTCGCATCTTTCCTTTTTTTTTTTGTCTCTAGAAGAATGAGTGTTCATGGGAAAAAAAACCCACTATACATCAATATCTGGTAAAATACAAAAAGCCCTCTGGATTCAGAAGATACATAAGAAAAACTCAGAAAAATTAACAGGACAAGAATTTGCAGCTGATAGGTTTAGCTGAGAGATGGAATCTGCCTGTAGATTAATTAGATTCTGCAATCACAGCCCCTTTTCATCCGCACACATCCCACTACTATCATTACATGATCAACAGATTTTAATGAAAACTAATGCTTTCTTTTGAGAAATTCAAGGGAGACTATGCATAAGGTTTAGTTTACTTTTCTAAATATTTCTCGAAAATTGTACATAAGGCAAGTGCACATTTGTTGGCTGTAAAGGTGTACAACAGCAATTTTTTGCAATGACAGTGCAGAGAGGGAATATGAGATCTGTGTGCTAATGAGCTGACACTGCAGAGGCTGGAGCAGTGTTAGTATAGTGCACTACAAGTGCAGAGCAGAACGACATACGTGGGTTATTTCTAGGGAATGTGATCTACAGAACTATACACACAATTCAACATTAACACTCACATCCTTCACCAGAGATTATGAGAAATGCATGGAAGATATCGCTTCAGTGACAAATTTATATATTTGACTTGTTACATTCGTATTATTCTGAAAAAGCTAGCTCACTGCCTGCATGAGCATTTTAAAATAAAATAAAACATTATTTTGATTTTATACATTCATAGGTCAAGTTAGCTTCCTTTCTGTTTCTACTGATAGCAAAAAGCTGCATATTTTAAGAGATGCAATAATTTCACTAGAGCCAACCGATAAACTTCAATTCACCTTTAAATACACTGGAATTTTCATCTGTGTTTGCATTTGTTCTCTGTTAAGATATCATGCAGCTAAATAAATAAGTGGGCAGATAAATACAGACTGAATAAATACTGTATGAATGTGTGTAAATTAAATATACAGAGAGAGGCTTGGTGCTAGCAGTGAAGCAGGGAATACATGTACATAAATCAGATTATGCATCATTTAACTGAAAAAGGAATGAGAGGGAGGGGCTTAGAGCAGGAATTTTCTTTTGCTTCTAAACAAGTTTGTTCCCATGTTGGGATATTGCCAAATCTGCTGTACCAGAGGTGGGCTATTTTTCTCAGGCGCAGGAGAATACTTCAAAAGAGGTTTTTTCTCCTCTGGAATGCACCAGATTGCATCAAGTGGGATGTGCAGCTGTACAGTAAGAACATAAGTCTTTCTGAGCAGAGCCCCCCTCAATCCCTGCACACATGAACACTACAGTCACTATCACATAAATCAAAGCAGAGGAGAACGAAAAGTATTATTTTATGGATACTGACTAGCACAGGCACTAGGCTCAGGCTACACATGCTCCTTTCTCCAATTTCCCCTCAGCTCTGGTACCTATCCCACCACAAAGGCAGCCCCAGCCTGCCTCCCCAGTGAAGGCAGGCAGAGTCACTGCAGGTTCCTCTCCTATGGAACAATGCCAACTGCAAATATTGATCAAACAGCCGTGTGACAGCACTGGAGACAATATATGCTTATCTCCAAGTGAGGTAAAAATGTTGAGGAAAGAATTCCTTCATGGATATGGCAGCACACTGAAATTATCTGCCACTCCACTAGGAAGCAGGATGTAGTTAAAGGCTGGAATTTTGGTCAGGTAGTGTGAGTAGCTATTAATTCATCCTAATGCACTGATACACATGAGTGCTCTGAGTTTCAAAGATAATTGGTACCAGATTCAAAAGGACAACTGTTCTGATGGTTTTTTTTGTATTTTGAGCTACTGAAACCTATGACTGGTGACTTGGACTCACCGTATTCTTTTCCTATCAATAACAGTATTATGAGATGGTTGACACACTATTGACAAGGTCACCTTTTCATTTTCTTTCTTCTGTTTCTTTTTTCACATCTTCTGCTTTTAAATAGGTTACTGTAGGTACATATTCTTTGGCCTACAGTTTCTCCAGAGATTTAAGTTTTCCCATTTTTACTACACTGGTAATACGGGTGTTGGAACATGCAGCCCTGTACTACAGAAAACCATCTCACTTTACTAAAATTGCCACAGATTTTAATAAGCATCTAAAAAACCATTAGATGTCAGAAGGTGAGTAGCACACTGACTATACTGACTGCCCCTAAAAAAGTGTGCGGATCACTTGTCTTGGTGGGAGAAGCACTGGTAACAACTTTTAAAAAACAATTAATAATTAATCACCCAAGCAGTTCAATGTATTTAGTTTAAATCCATATAATTGATATTTAGGAGACTGTGTTTGAGATACAGCCTCTTGAAGGGATTACACTGATTAGGGATTAATAGTCTGATGTTTGTTGTAAGAGCTGTTGAGGCTGGATAGGATTAGTAAAATAAGATGCAAAGTAGAGCCATGCTTTTATTTACCATTTTTTTTCCACTTTACCAAATATTTTTTATTGTATATTACATAATTAACCCTCCTGCAAAAGTTTTAAAGGTCCTACTTCAAAGCCCTCTGGAAAGTGTAACACT
Source organism: Pardalotus punctatus (assembly GCA_013400915.1). Lineage (NCBI taxonomy): Eukaryota > Metazoa > Chordata > Aves > Passeriformes > Pardalotidae > Pardalotus > Pardalotus punctatus. Next base: position 134,385 of record VZTX01000016.1, on the reverse strand, counting down.
GCACTACCAAGAAGCAGTCACATGGGGGATACGTTAGAATATCAATCCAAAATTCGTCCAAATATTTCCGTATTTATATTTTTTAACCATCAGCTTTCTCAGAATATACAGTGGGACAGGAACATAAGAACTATCCTATCTCCTGCACACAAAAAATAAACAAGTTGTTCAAATCACGGAATTGTTTTAAAGCAACCAATACCGGTTTTCTGTAGTCCAGTACTTCATTATTTTAGTACAATGCTTCCTCTTTGACCATTTTATACTGTGAGGATAAGCCTGTAAACTGTGAGAGGAAACATGTTCATAATGCAAAGTTAGTACATTGCATTCAGTGGTGCTTTAGATCATGTACAGACATGTACCTACACATTGCAAGGTGCATCAGCTACCTTAGGACTCCTCTCATTTTCAAAGGTTTACAATAAAACTTGTATATAACCGAATTTGGATACATCAATAAAACAAATATCCAGGAACTACTACTGGTAAAGGAACGCTTTTTAAAATGCAGAACACGCACGAGTCTCTCTGAAGGAGATTTCACATTTTAACACCACATTAGCTATACTCAAAGTTCTGTTTTGCATCTTCTGTTAATAAAAGCTCAAATTATACGCGTGCACTGCTTGGCAGAGCTCCTTCTCCTAACGCCAAGCCTTCTGATTCCATTTTCTCTCCCCTCAGCCCTAACGGTATGTGTCAGTTTACAGTCTCCTCAGCTTTTCACAGGACTCTCACTGTAAGAAAACAACTCAGTATTTCAAGGCAGATGAGGCAAGTAAGCCCCCCTAGCTTTCTCCCCTCAAGGTCACTTCTTAACAGTTGTTTCTGGTTTTTCTCTACATAGTATTATTTACAAATTATGCCTTTTCACACGGCTGGGTTTTAGCCTCAACAGGAAAGGGATCTTCAGCAGCAATTCACAGATCACAGCTACACAGCACTGCTGTATCAACAACATGGTTGTTTTCCTGAAAAACAAAACTAAGGGGATGAAAAGAAGTGGTGAGAGAACTTTTCCTACGGTATTCCATATGATGCTGCAAATCTACTAAACCTCTGGTCACTACACACATTTGTTGCACTATATTGTATGACCAAGAACTCTAGGCTACCAGGAAGAAACTGAACGCAAAGATGGATAACAAATAAAATAACATTTTTTAAAACCAGGTATCTACTTACAAGCATTTGTCACTGAAAAACTGTTGGAAGAGTCCAAGTGATCTACGTGATAGTTCAAATGGAAGGGCTTTTCTGTGGTATTTTGGTTTGTGTTGTATAACTGCACAGCAAATCGAAATGCACTGTGCTCCTGAACAGTGTTCCTCATGAAAAGTCCACCTAGGGCAGGGAAAAAAAAAAAAAGGAAAAAAAGGAAAAGGTATTTCAGAATTAATTTTGAGGAGAAACAATGGCAGTAAGTTATATTTGCATGCTGCAGGCTGCAGGAGAGAATGAACAGGAGCAGGCTGAACCTGAGCACATAACTCTGACAGAGCACCTACATGAAATACATATTCCAAGTCCAAAGTTAGGCTTTTAAAGCCACACACCACATTCAGGTGCCCCCTGGGCAATGAGAGTAGCTGGGAGCTGCAGGTGCAGCTTGAAAACCAGGCCACTTCTACACGGATGCCCACACAGAGATTTAAAAGTCTAACTTGGGGAACCGTGGCTCCTAAATCCTGTCCAGACTACCGAAATATCGCCGCTGTAGTTCTGTGCGGGGACACGGCGGCGTGGCAAACGTGCGGTTTCACGGTCTGGTGGAGCGATAGCGCGGCCGAGGGAAGGGATGCTCCGAGGGACGGCAGGAACAGCCCCCGCTTCACTCGCTGCCCTGAGCCTCACGGCTCGCTCGGCCCCGGCTTTCGGGCACGTCGCTACAGATTCACGCCGCGACTCTCTCGCATCTTGTGCTGCACGGGATGCGCCGCTCCAGGGCACAGTTCCGCAGAGCGCGGACCCGACCCCCGCCGCTCGCAGNGGGCGCTTACCTATACTGATGGTGTTGGGGAACCCCGCCAGAGCCTCCCCCAGCAGCCCCGCCAGCAGCAGCAGGAGGGTCCGGGGCGCGCTCTGCCCCATTTTCTTCAGCCCCTGCGGTTCAGCCCCTAAACCGAAACTGGCGGCACAGGCATGGGCGCAACTGGAGACTCGGAGCGGTGTCAGCGGTGGTGGCGATGCTGGCGGAGGTGATGGGGAGGGTG
>VZTX01000016.1:120510-131615 GCA_013400915.1 Pardalotus punctatus | reverse complement strand
GCGGGCGGCAGAGGCGGCTCGGGGGCGAGAGGCCCGGGAAGGGCCGGGGCAGGCGGTGCCGCTGGGCCCCGCCGGAGGGGAGAGGGCTGGGGACAGACGTGAGTGCAGGGGCTGCCGAGGGAGGGCTGGGAAGGGCCACAGCGAGGGATGCCGAGGGACCGTGCGCTCTCCCGGAGGGGCTGCCGGCCCTGCGCCCGAGTTCTCCCCATCCCTCCTCCAGTGCCAGCGCCTCGGCAGGAAGCATCATCCGCCCACAGTGCCGTGAAGTGAAGAAAGACAAGAGTTTAATCCCACACGAGGGAATGTTAGGTCTTTCCCAACCTCCTCTAAAAGAAGGAACTCAAAATCTCCCTGTTTCATCCTTGATGCTGGAAAAAAGAACGTGTGTGTCAGCTGATGCGCTGCCCCAGCGCAGAGCACACAGTAGGGCCAACCTGGTGGCTGCAGAGGAGCAGGGGAATGGGTATTGGACATCCCGTGTGTCTTGAATACCAGCCCTGAGACTCACCTGGCCTGCACATCCACAGGGAGCTGCTGTGCCTGCCTCAGTCGGGTTCTCTGTGGAGTTGGTCTTGCACCTTGGTGCTTCACTGTATGGATCCTGCAGTGCTTTTCTTTTTGCTGCTTTGAGGCTAAAAACTACAAAATGGAGACAGAAAAGAGATATTAGGTGAAGTTGTCCATCTCATACACACAGCAAAGGCTGTTCTTCCCTTAATATTTGCTTTTCCTCTGATATCAGCGCACCACTTTACCTTGGTGCTGCTCTGCTTCTTTTTAGTCTTTTTAGACTGTGGCTTTGTTTGGGTTGATGTTCAGTTCAGTTAGGGATAATACTAAATGCAGTTGGTTTGCGTTTAACTAGTCAAGGTGTAAGATTGTGGCAGATTACTGCACAAATGCTAATGAACAACATCAGAGATTCAAACCACTACTTTTGAAGGAAGTCAGAGGTAGAGGTGAAGAGCAGGGCACCACAGTCATGATGCAGGAGTGTAACACATGCTTTTAGCGGTGTACGTGGGACACCCGCTCACTCCAAGGCGCATGCGTTGGTTGCTACGTGTTGTGTCCCTTTATGAGAATCATGCTCAGGAGACAGAGTCTGTTCCAGTTCAGGCAGGGGTAGGGAGCAGGCTGCAGGGTGGATGGTAATGTTCCCTATTTAGATTGAGATGGCAGTTGTTATTTTATCTCTCTTTTTAAAGAAATAGTTATCTGTATGGACAGGTGGGTTATAAGGTCCATGACTGTATCTATAATACTCCTCATGCTCAAAGCCCTCAACACATATTACCTATGAATTCCTCTAAGCATCCCCATGAGGTATGATTATATGCTTCCCTTACAGATGTAAAAATTTAAAAACCAGGGAAAGCAACTGGCCCAGCTCACCTAACCAGGAAGTTTCATGCGCAGAATTAGCATCTTGAGCAGCAGCCTGGCTTTGCTGTAGAGCATTCTGCTCCCAAATGTCCTCTGGTAAGGATAGCAGATCTGAAAGCTACAGACAGGTACAGGAAGTTTAGACATTCAGGATAATTGTCAGAAGCATGTTCCTCTTAGCAAATAATTTCTCTGTCTTGTTCCAAACTACTTATCTTTTCCTATTCTATACCCCTCCCACCTATTTCTAAGGCATTCTCTACAATGTCCTGCTGTCCTCTATTTTTTTGGTGTCCTTTGCTAGCGTCCCTACTTTTTTCCTGTTCGCTTGCTCTCACTAAGGTCTCTCCATCCCTGCAGCTGAGTATTGAAGGCTGACTGCCACCTGCCACACTGACAGCTGATGATGCTCTGAAAAAATTACAGAAGAAATTACGTTTAGCATTACAGATGTTAGAACAAGAGAAGAAATAAAACAGCCATGAATGAATGTGATGTGCGACAATCTCAGTTTCACACACTGCCAGCAGGGTGGGTACCTTGTCTCCAATAAAATGGTGCTTCACAGCCTAATCTACAAATGGACAGTCTTGTGGTAATCCAAAATACATCTGTGCTTGGAGACAAATCAATTTTCATTATCACCTGCATTCTTCCTTCTAAAGCCCCTTACATGTTGCTATTATTATTCTTAATAATATTTGCAATATGCACTTCGCTTTTTTGCTTATTCAGTTAGTTTCATGGCGCGGTTAGCAGACACAAATGGCACAACAGCCATTCCAGATGGATTTTGGAGAAATCCACAGACCTCATCCCAGTTTATTTTTCTTACGAGTGAACCCAGTGTGTCCTGGGACAAAATGGTAGATTACTTGCCTTTATGCGGATATCAATGGCATGGAAATGGTTTATACACTTTGATAGGGATGCTCAGTGACTTGAATTAATGAGTTCTGTGGTAACTGGGGTCATACCGGATGCTTTCCCAAACCTTCCCATGCTAAATACAACCAAGATTTTGCAGGATAATCAAACTTCATGTTTAGATGATTTATACTGTTCTGGGACACTGGGGATTCAGAGTATCTACCTGAGTAGGAGAAGGTAATGATTTATAATTAGCTAATGTGTTCTCATTGTAATGTCTAATAGTGGATTAGAAAAATGCTATAGAATTTGGGACACTGTGTTCTCACTGTGCTTTCTGATGTTACTAGGCTAAACCATAGTGTTAGCATAAAGTCATGGCAGAATCTACAGCAGGATTCTGTGGCTGAAGCTCCACCCTAACTGCACTAAGCTGACTTTATTACTTTTGTCATTCTTATTTCTAATTGCAAGAGAGAAGCTCAGGCAAAGAGATTCTAACAATCATGTTTCTCCCAATGTGAACCAAATCATGTCATAATTGCTAATAAATGTATTATCAAATATCTTACAGCTTTTTTTGTTTGCTTATTTTAAGCCAGTTCTTTCTTTATAAAAGCAAAGGACACACAAGTAATCAAACTTTATATCAATGTCAGCATTTTGATTAGCTGAGCTGATTAATTCTACAATAGACAGTTAACAGATAGAGTGATAGTGGGGAGAGACAGAAGCAAAGATGAAAAGGGATTCAGGGACAAGATGAAACTACAGATAGAAGGAGTCAAGGGGAAAGTACAGCATCAAAAGAGGGAAAATGAATACAGACATTACATCTTCATACATTTTGGAAAACAGGTCAAAAGGACATGTAGTTAAGATCTGATTATGAGTGGTCGTAGAACAAACTATTGAAGCTCTCCTGTTTACCTTTCATTACCAGGCAATAACAGAGACATAAAATGAAATTAGAAAGCTGCAGACGAGAGACAGTTTAACAAATATTCTGCTGTGCAGTTTATAGCTAATCTATAAAGCTGTCTTCTACACAATATTATTGGCAAAAATAATTGTTTTTAAAAGTTGGAAATTTTATGTGAATTAGCAGAGTAAATGCATTAGATGCTCTAGTAAAAAGCTGTAGGGATTAATATTCAGAATTAATGGCAAAAGCTGTTCCTTGCTGCCTCAAGAAAGACTTACTCCTCCTATTCATGATGAGAGTTTACAGTATGTCTAAAGTTCTCTGAAAGTTATTTTTTGCTCGTTAGTTTTAGAGACAGTTTCGGAGACTACTTGAATCATTGATTTGTTGTGATTCATTTTTCCTAAGAACAGTTAACAGGTGAAATCCCAGAACCGGAGAGATGTGTGGTAGGTTTATTACCCCTATTACTGGAGCTAGGATTGTACCCAGTACATCCTGGCAGAATAATTGGGTCTGGCACATAGGGATATGTTCTAGTACATGGAAGGATGATCAGGATTTGTATAGAAACAGGGTCAAAGGGGAAACTTGTTCATAAATAAAAGTCCTTACTCCATTACTAGAATCTAATTCAACTTTAGGTAGCGGAAGCAAATTCATCCAGCAACTTTTATCAGAACTGAACATGGACTGTAACAGTAATAACCTATATCTATTACAATTGCACAACTCAGATGCAAATGTGGAAACAGTCAGTATGGACAAATGTCTTCATATTTCATGGGCTTGTGGTATCTTCAGGATACATACTTCTAAGAGCTGTAGAGCTGGTGGAAATATAGTGTTATTATAGTCCCATAATGTCAGAAACAATTTATATTACCTTCTGCTTTCCGATTAACTGTACACTAGGCACTGCTGGCATAACACAACCCTGCAATTCTTACTTAAACCTGTACTTTGCTGTGCTCATCTATATTTATTACATCAGGAAGCAGTAAATCAAATAAAAATGTGGTGGTATCCCCTATATACTATTAATAAAGTGGATCCTCTCTCTCTTGTTATTTTTTACCTATGAATACAGTTTTCAAGCAATCTTGGGAGTTATTTCATACCCATTTCAATTGTGAAACATCTGATCCCTGACTATTTAATTTCTGTATATAATTACTGAAATATATTCTTCTTAAGGAGAATCTAGTTTAGCTCTAAGCAGTGAATAATCTCTTCAGATGACTGTTTGCCAATCAAAAGTCTATATTCCTACCAGAATGCATTTGCATATTACCATAACTCACCTCAGCTCAAATCCATGGTAGTGTCTTCTGATGAAAATGTATTTGGCAAACAGCACATAGATTCTTAGAAATAGATGTTTAGAATTTATATTTTTCACTAGAGGTTTGAGGATTTCTGATTTTTCTTTTCCACTTAATCAGACAGAGGTTCCTACCCTCTCCTAAACCAGCAGTCTGGCAGTTACAAAGTTTTCAGAGTTATGCAGAAAACTGACATTCTGTTCTCTTCTAATTTCAAAGAACCTGTTTTACTTTTGGTGTGAGCCTTTGCAGAACTAGTGTATGGAATCAACTCTCTTTTTATTTAGAATTCAATTCATTAATATAAATAAGGTATTGAATATGTGAAGGAAATTAGACAAAAATGAACACTCAATTGTCTTCTTTAGTCCTGGGGAATATAGTGTTTGTGGGGTGTTGGTCCCTCCCTTGCTTTGTCGCTGCCCAAGAAATAGCACTTTGAATGTGAAAAGATTTCTATATCTAATTTCTATGAAAAGAAAGCATTTCCTTGGAAGAAAGAGCTGCATACAGCACACATGGTAAGAATGAGTGGCTCTGGTAATTTAAGACCTTTTTATCCCTCTCACCTGGAGACCTACCCAAAACCTACCATCCAATTCCAGCAGCATCTCAAGGTCTAACAAGGTAAGAAATGGAAGAAAACCACCAAGGATGCTAGCAAACTGTCAATACAGGGAATTTACAGAACAGTCCAGCATCTGAGAAGTCAATGGAGAAAAATCACAGGAAGAGAGAGATATCCTATTGCAACATTGCAGTTTAACCTGGAAATTTTGATCCCTGTATACTGAAAGATCTAGTACAGAGTCTTTAAATCATACTTTGTCACATTGTGAAGGACTTGCATTGTCCATCTGCACAGAGATGAATTCCATCCAACATGATTTGTTTCATTGATTTCAGTGAGGGGAACTGACAGTACAAGATGGCTACAGTTGTACACTTAGGTAGATGTGAATAGCAACGTGGTTCTAATAATCAGCAGTGTTCGGGAGAAAAGCAAATCCTCAGAAACCCAGTGGCTTATTTGAAAAGCACTGATATTAACAATACAGCCAATGTTAACAGAAGTGTTCTTATGCTTTATGAAACTTCCTTTCCTAATTAAAAGGCGTTTGGTTTTGTAAGTCACACCTTGTAGCAATTGTGCTGGGTCTTGATAATTACAGCATAAAACTGACTGACTATTTGATTGCTCTTTCAGCACAACAGAAGGCAAAAATACCCCCACAACTGCAGAAGGGTTTTGTAATAGCAATTCTCACCTTATATAAATTTGAGAGTCTTAAGCATTTTCCAGAAGATATGCCATGGTCCTTATACAGAAAACTGAAGATGACTGGCAACTACTCTCCTTAATTACCTTTCACAGATTCTTCAGAAGTAGCCTGTGTCCCAAGGAGTCTACAGACCTGAATTGCAGAAAAAGAGATATTTATCTATTATCATCTGTTAGATGTTGTTTTAGGTGCAGTTTATCCTGAAACTGCTCTTGAACACTTGAACTGCTAGAATCCTCTTTTGAGTTCTCCTGGGTCCTCATAAACACTCAATAATAGCTAAACACTCAAGCACTAACATGAAGGTATCACTGAAATCTGTTTTTAGGAACTTTGTCTAACCCATGATGTTGCTAAAGCACCCTACTTTGGATGATGATGCTCCGTGTTGTTTATGCAACCACAACTCAGTCATTTTGAAAGCAGATTTCGCAATGTAACTGGCTCAAAGTCAAGGAAGGGGCACCCATCTATTTGGTGCTCACAGTCCCACAGCTCTTTCTGTTGCTTTTCAAAATATCCTGGATCAAATCCTAGTCCAGTGGAAAGCACCTTAGATCAATGAAATAAATTCTACTATGGAGTAGGTCAAATGGTCTCTGTTCAACTTTTCTGCAATGTAAATGCAGTAAATATATTTTTCATGGCACAAAGATTCTGATCAAGGCTGGACACCTTTGAGTGATCAATGTATCAGATTTAACTCCCTTGAGATGAATGTTCAGGCTTTAGTTCCTTTCATTTAAAAATGATTCTATAATCTTCAATTCAACATTGTTTTTGCTGTTTAGCTTACTTGCATATGTAGAATCATGTTTCAAGAGTAAAAAAATAAATTAAAAAAAAGCAGCACTGCTATTTTTCCGGCTTCAAATTATTATTTTATTTGTTATACTGCATTCTAAATATGAGGGATATCAAATGTGATTGTTCCCCTTGCTATTGGAAGCCCCTCTGGTGCTACAGAGAACTGTTCAGAACATCAAACCATAACAGATGCTCGATCTCAGATAATAATTTATATCTTTTAGCAAATACAAAACAATGAATGCAAATCAAGTCAAGTCCTTCCTTTCCATGAGTCAGATGCTATTTCCTTGGTACTTGTGATGCAGTAACCTAGAGTTTAATCTAAAAACCATTACATTCATTAAGCAGCATTCTATTGACTTCAATGGTCTTTGAATAAAGTTAATAGCCTATTTTGTTCCTACATATCCATAGTGTTGAGATACAAGGGAGGCTAGGGAACAACAGGAAAGTAAGGACTAGAATTTTTATGTTTAAAATATTTCATAAACTATTGTTCATTATACATAGAAAAGTATAAAACAAAAGAGCATGGATTTTTTTTTTTTTTTTGGAAGAAGAAAATAGCAGAGAGGTCACCTTGTAGTTCTGCCTTGGAACCTGTTTACATAAAAATCACTCCTTTACCGAAACAATAGCTCTGCCTCCTGTACCTAGGTTATGACACTGACTTGGAGCAGCATCCACCCCCACAATTACTTTCACAGTGATTAACCAGTTAATTAAATTCACCAAAGCAAGACAATTCAGGGTTGTCCTTAAGACCTTCTTGTTAATCTGCTGTAGGTCATGATCATAAGGGTTAGCTAAGAAATGGCCAGTCTTATATAAGGTTTCTTTGGGGCTGTAATACTTTAAGTGTTATGGAGTGAGTTAAGGAGGAAATACAAACACATAATTTTAGATTTAACTTTGAAATTTCTTGTTTTTGTGTTGCGAGGCAGACCTTACACATTACTTTGACATACTGTTGTTATTTGCAATGTAATCTTGTATAATAATTAACTCCAGCTGATCCACTGCAGTGCTTTAGCAAAGTATTGGGGCCTATTAAATTGGACCATGAATACACAGTTGCTTTCCTTATTCCTAACATAATTATGCAGTTGAAGGGAAAAAAAAGCAGATTACTGGAAAGGCATTGCTAAATAGGGCCCCTTGGTGCTGTAAATTTCTGGAGTGCTATTACAAGGTTCTGAAGTATTAAATATATATGAAAAGTGACATGCTGGAAATCTTTAGGAAAGCATTTGTTTCTGTTATTCTTTAGGGAAACATTCTGCTGTCAAAGGTGAAATCCAATGACAGCAGCACCAAGGGGTATGTTTTCAGTGCAAGCTCATTCGTAGCTTTAGGGCTACCCCATTGCACCAGTATCACACAATCACTCATGCCTAAATATACTTGAACCTTGAACCTGGCTTTGCCATTGGAGCTGAATTCAACTTCTAAGTAGAGCAGCACTCCAAAAGTTTTCAGTGAGGAGTTTGGCTTTGAGACACACATGAGGTCATGTGTTTGCTGTATACATCTGATTGGATTATGGATTCAGTCTGGAGGATAAATATTTTCTTTTATGGATTTACTAATGTATTGAGACCATGAAAAACAAATACCTGTGCTAAGCAAGGAGGAAACAGGGCATTATTCTAATTCTTTGTGAATTGTACCATAATGACTACAGTTTTTCAAGATTTGCATCTCCTGGGCCCTGTAGTTTCTGAATAATTTATCTCTCACTTGGCTCCTGCTAGAAGCCACCTGCCACTTTACCACTTTATATACCTCTGCTTGGTATATGACCCTTCGTCCCACATGTTCTATCCCTATTTGCAGAAGAATGCTGAGAGATGTCACCTCAGCAGGCTGCATTGTTGTAAATACAATGGGTAGCTGTAAAATATGGCTCAGAGTGCCAGGAGTTGTCTCAGCTCCTGTTCAGTCAGCAGTCACAGCACATCTGTGTACAAATAATTACCAGCCCAGAGATGTTTCTCTAACAGGGCCATTCACATACAATTTCTGGGGAGAGGACCCTGCCTGACTAGGAAAAACACGCTTGGGGATGGCACTGTAATTCAGAGGATGAAAAAAACTCAGAAAAGGCAGAAATTGTTCTAGAATAGTCCATGAGTCAATATTAAAGAAACTCCAGGTACTGACAATTAGCAGCCTGTGAAACACCTCTGCAGACCTACTGTCAAACCCAAATAAACATCAGGCCATGATGGACATCTGCACACGGGCACAGAACTGTGTGAGTGTGATCACGTACTCCAGATATGTTTTGCTGGTTTAGCTCAGGCCACAGCCTCCTCAACTGCAGCAAGAGCTTTGCTCAGGCTAAAAGAGCTATTTCACGTTGGAGATGACATTGGGAAGTCAGTAAATGCTGAGATTTGTATTTAACACAAGACCAGAATCCAGCTGTTTCACTTGTTCTCAGTGAATGCATTTTCCATACTTTGCACAATAATGAACCAAAAGCCAACACATCTCTGCATATTTTCAGGATGCAATATACATGCCAGTTTTTATAACAGATTGTTCCTGTAGTGCTCATATTTACAAATAGTCGTTGGTCCCCATAACTTTACACTCACATATGCTTTGTTTATGATATATTTCAAATAAGCTGATAGTGATCTTCTAAAATAGATCCATGAAAAAAATTTTGTCAGAACTGTAGCTGTAAGCTAAAACCGCAAAGATCAGCTGACAGCACTTCTCACATCCGTCAGCAACACTCATTTTGATGACAAAACATAACTAAAATTTCCAAAATTGGTTCATCAGGGAAGATCTCTCTCAATTTAGTTGGTGTTCATCAAAAGGCTTTTGCTGAATTAGTGAGGTTTTGGAACATACAGGACGACTTAGACTACTCAAGCCAACAGGAAGCTTAATGGCAGCTCTTAGTAGCAGCAGCATTTTTCAGTGTTCACAGTCTCAAGGTCATCAGGCTAGATCTGACTGATAAGTCTAGAAATATAAAAATGTAAGCTTGAAGTAAAGTTCTGGTCCCATGTACAGTGAATTAGAAACCATCACTGACATCAGTGAACATCAGACTGGACTCCAAGTCATTAGATGTCAAATGCACAAAGCAGGAAATACTATTCTAACTTTATTTTGATTAGGCCATGATCATCACATCTAAAAAGCCCATGCAGCAGATGTATGTGTACATTCCCCACAACAGGAAATATATTTCTCATTCAGAATATTGAGTGCTTCCAACTGACCCAGAAATAAATACTTCACAGCAGCTTTGTGAAAACAGCATTGTGGAATCCTCTGTATCTCTTGATTACTTGTACCAAACATATTCCTTTTAAGATTAAAAATGCACTTTCATGCTCTTAGTTCTGCCAACTTGTCTGGGGCCTGAGAGAGTCAAGTCATATTGTCTCCCTTCCCAATCTCACAACCAAGTACAGTCTTTAAAGGCTACACAAGGCCTTCAACAGTTTCTGTGTGATACCACTGCCTTCTAATTGCACCCCCAGTGACGTCCTTGCAGCCTGAAACCTGTCAGTGGGGTTTATCCAGTGTAGCACACTGAAACTTCTGAGATTTTACTCCTGTTGAAGTTGCTCATAAGAATCTGATGTGTATGTGGAAGCTGTGTTGGCTCTTTCTGAAAAACAGAGCTCATTTTCAAACACAGAAGCAAGAGAGAAGTGAAAGGCAGAAAAATGGATTATTAAAAATGTGAGCAGTGCTGCTAAGTGACCATGTACAATAAATACACTCCCCCCTCTGGGCAATACTGCTCACATAGGGCTTAGTGTGGATTTCGGCTCAATGGCTTTTCCTTCTGTTCAGTGGAGCCCATCACTCCACCAGTGGAGTGGAGGGACACGAAGTGACCATGAGGTGGTGGAGCTCTAAAGGAGAGCACACAGAAAGCTCCCTCCACTGGACTTCAGGAGAGCAGATTTGGCCTCTTTGGGGATCTGCTTGTAGAGTACAAGAGAGCTGGAAAGGGACTTTTTACAATGGCTTGGGCTGATAGGAGAAGGAGGAATAGTTTTAACTGAAAGAGGGTAGATGAAAGATTAGGTATTAGGAAGAAATCCTTTCCTTTGGGGGTGGTGAGGCCCTGGCACAGGTTGCCCAGAGAAGCTGTGGCTGCCCCATCTCTGGAAGTGTTCAAGGCCAGCTTGGATGGGGCCCTGAGCAACCTGGGATAGTGGAAGGTGTCCCTGCCCATGGAAGGTGGGTTGGAACTGGGTGATCTTTAAGGTCCCTTCCAACCCCAACCATTCTCTGATGCTATTATTTGTACTCTAGATCAAAAATTGATTTGGAGATGAAAGGTAGTTTGATGTCAAAAGCATCTCTTTTATTCCAGGAGCAGCATTAAAAGGAAGGGTGTTTCAAACAAACATGATAATGTTCCCTATCTATGGATTTGGATTATTAGAAAACTGTCTATATTTTTGCTAGTCCTTACCCCCCCCCCCCCCTGCTTTATCTTTTTTCGTGTTTCTATGCAAATGA